>JANHFT010009496.1:199368-211853 GCA_032467955.1 Pseudoxenodon macrops
CATATTATCCAGGGATGTCTTATTTTCAGGGAAACAGAGTAGTTTCTTTCTAATGATTACAGGTAGTCCTCTAGTTATGACTACAATTGAGCCCAAAATTTATGTTGCTAAGTGAAACATTTGTTAAGTGAATTTGTCCCATGTTGCGGCTTTTCTTGTCATAGTTGATAAGTGAATCACTGCAGTTGTTAAGTTAGTCATATGGTTGTTAAGTGAATCTGGCTTCCCTATTGACTTTGCTTGTTAGCAGGTTGCAGAAGGAGATCACGTGACCCTGGGACACAGCAACAGTCATAAATAAAATTCAGTTGCCAAGTGTCTGAATTTTTATCATGTGACCATGGGGATGTTGCAACAGTTGTAAATGTGAAAAATTGTAATAACTTACTTTTTTCATTGCTCTTTTAAATTTGAACAGTCACTAAATGAACTGTTGTAAGTGAGGACTATCTGTACTCTGTCCTTCACATTCCATCATTAAGGTAGACTTGTTTAAACTTCAGAATCTAGCAGCCATTTTTGTTTATATCAATATTTTTTTTTTAAAATATACTTGTCTTCTAAGTACTGTATTTTTCGGACTATAAGATGCTCTGGACTATAAAATGCATCTAGCTTTTGGGGAGGAAAACAAGAAAAAAAACCTGCCTCTCCTTCCCAGCAATTTGCCTCCTTAAAGTAAACAGCAAACAGCCTGGTCAGCTTCAGCACAGCCTGATTTAACACGAACAGCTGATTGGTGGTTGGATCGGATTACTGCCTATCAGCTGTTCCAGGTTGCAGGGAATGCTGCCGCCTATCACCGCCTCGGCGCGCCCTCTTTTCAGCCCATTCCAGGCGGCGGGGATTGCCACCGCCTATCACTGCTGAACGGAGCCACTGATCCCTGCCACCAGGAACAGGCTGAAAACGGGATGTGTGGGGGCCGAAAATGGGGTGCGCGGAGGGTGAAAATGAGGCGCATGGATGCCAAAATGTGGCGATCCCCACAGCCTGGAACAGCTGATTGTTGGTATTCTAGGAGGCCGATCCAACCACCAATCAGTTGCCCATACTAAATCAGGCTGTGCTAAAGCTGACCAGACTCTTTGCTGTTTGCTGCAAGAAGGCAAATTGCTGGGAGGCAGAGGCCAAATGGTGGGGGCTGGCGGGTGGGTTGGGCTTTGGCAACATTAGCTCTATAAGACGCACAGACATTTCCACCCACTTTTTTGAGGTGGGGGAGTGCATCTTATAGTCCAAAAATACGGTACTTCCTTTGCTCTTTTTAAGTTTCTCTAGACCTTGTAAAAGGTTCTTTATTCTCCTCGATCTTTCTTAGTGTTTCTGAATTATGCTTTCCAGTCAAGAAAATCCTTACGTCTTGAAATCATAGTCTACTACTCTGCTATTTTTCATAAATCAGGATTCATGTGGTCGAAAGTGTCCCACTTTTGTCCTTGATTTATTTTGGGAATAAGTATAGTTTAAAATCTCACCATTTCTGCCCCAAGGTAATAAATTTTCTTCACTGTTAAATTAAAATACTATGCACCCCTACGTGAGCAGACAGACTACAGAGTGAAATTTCCTGCTTCTCTTAATATTCTCTATTTTTCCCTATTTCATCTGTTCCAAGCCACTGCTGAATTTTCCTGCTGATTTGTGTGCAGCACACAAGAAGCACAACAAGTACTGTCCTCCCCCAAAAAGGGGGGAAAACATTTGTCAACATAATGCAGCCATAGGAATGGGGCGGGTTTGGCTGCAAAAGTCTTTCTCCCATCATTAGACTCTTCCTTGTATCTGTCATAATTTGAACTGTATCAAGTTTTTTCAAAACTCAAATTGAATGAACAAGTCGCAAGCAGTACTTTAAGGTAGGGCTTCTTTCCTTATTTTGTTTTTTATAGCAACAATTGTTGATTTCGAGATTCCTCTTGTTCTGTTTGGAGGGCAGAAGCTATTTCAGCCTAGGGTAAATTGCTAACAACTGCAAAATTATAGCACTCACAGTACGGCGGGGTGAGCAATCTAATGCTATCATGCAATTCTGATATGTTACTAGCGACTCAGTAGAGATAGGTTGTAATCAGAGCTGAAGTGGTCAAGAGAGCTCCAGATTCAGTCTGGTCACCCTCCCTCTATATGTCCACTTCTCCTTCACGGAGCTAAACTCTTCCAGATCTTGCATGGGAGCTAAGCAGGGTCAGGAAGATGTACTGTATGTTTGAGTTAAGGAGGCATTGTGGAGATCTGCAAAATGTGGTTTGCTTGAAGCTATTTTGCAAACCAAAGATCAACCAAATCCAGCCTAATTGTGGTTTATTCATATAATAAATTATATAATATGTATCAACCATAACACAAGGTGATGTTTCAGGTCATCAGGTTCAGTAATGGCTAAGTAGCAAAATCTCTGGATTGTTTCCGGTTCCAAACACTTTCTACAAACATTAAATATTGTTTATATTCTAAAATACATGGCAAAGGTGATATGTATTGTTGCAGATTTGTGCACTGTCACATTTTGTACAGTGTAGTTTGGACTGACTTGGTTCTGAATTGGACAGTGAGCGGAATTGGGTTCATTAAATGCCTTCCAATCTCCAGGCAGCATTCATGCATGTAAAATCTATAGTTGTCCTGAATCAAATTGGATAACAAATATCCTGTTTGGCAAGAGTTAACAGTTTTTAGGAAATGAAGTTGGTGGAAACCATATTTGTTCATGTATCTATACTGATTCAGAAACAAGTGTGGCTTCTGAACACCAATACACTTGGTGCCTTCTTCAAACCAGAGACACAATTTGTTGTATCTTATGCATGAAACGTGTGCATGTTTCTAATTTTAAGATGATTAAAAGCTGTCCATGAGTCATGTTGCATTTCCTTCCTGTCAAAAATCTGTAAGCAATTTCCAACTCATCCAAATATTTTGCAGCCGAGTATCTTATTAAGTAAGCAATTGAAGCATCCTAATATGCTAATCTGCTGAAAATTAAGATTGGCCACCTTCTGGATATAATCAGAAAGAATTGTCTGGCATAGAAGTATATGAAAATGAAATTCCACTGGCATGAAAAGTACTCCATTATGCCAAATGTGAGGTTTTTGAATTACTTATGTACGGAAGAAGCACAGTGTTACTGTGCACAGAAATAGATAATTTATAGACAAGGTTGTTATTAAACATAACCTTAATTTACACAAAATGTGTTACTCTTTAATTGGTGCTTTTAAGCAAGCTGCACCTGCTTTAATAAGTATGTCATGTTGTTTGCATGTACTGTACGTAGTTTTTTTTTTAAAGAATGCTTAAAATCTGTTTCCTTTGGTTTCTGATTAAAACAGAAACTTTATATAATCATATAAAGATTGTGTTATGGCTTCTGTGTGATTATCCTTTATTAAGCAGATTGCTTGTTTAAGAAGTCAGTAATAGTTGGTATTGTTCTGTGATTGGTATGTAATGCCTAGGTTTTTTTTTCCACCAGCCTATATAAAGTTAGACTTTTCAGTTAACGGGAGTAGACAGGCAAATAGGGTTATTAAAACCATTCTGAAATCTGTGTTCGTTATTTTTAATGACAGAACTCTTCCATTCCCAAACATTCTTAATCCACTAAATCCATTAAGATTTGCTTACCAGTCGCTCTGACAGCATGTAGACACACTAATTGGGCTAAAATTTACTATTTGGAAAATGTGGAGTCCTTGCTCAGAAAGTGCCTAAATTTATGGGCTAGGAGAGTAATGGTGAGCTGCCCTAGGGCTACCAGAATAATCTGAGTGAGCATTAGATAGAAGAAAAAGAGACAGTTTGGTCTAGTGGTCAAAGCACCAGATTAAAAAATGGGAGGCCATGAGTTCAAGTCCTGCCTTAGCCATGAAAGCCAGCTGGGTAATCTTGGGCCAATCACTCTCTCTCTCTCTCTCAGTCCAACCCACCTCACAGGGTTGTTGCTTTGGGGAAAATAGGAGGATAAAGATACGTCAGATATGTTCACCACCGTGACTTATTTCTGAAAATAATAAAGGCAGGATAAAAATAAAGAAAAAATGGGAGAAAAAGACATAGCAAAATTTTGGCCGCCATTTTTTTCTCATTCGGTTTCCTGCAGCCCTAAACTTCCTTTGTTGGATAGAAAGGAAACAAAGGCAAAAGATTGAACAGCTATTTGTCCTAGATGCAATGGGGTTTCTTGTCTTGGGCAGAGGGTTGGATTAGAAGACCCCCAAGAACCCGTCCAGCGCTGTGATTCTAAAATTTTGTTTCTCCAGCTAGCCAGCAGCCACTCATTGAAAATGTTTACTTGGGTTAGTAACTCATTTTGGATTGAGGAATTTGGTGAAAACTTTCTCCATTCGCTGTATTTTTTATTGTACAATGATAGTTTCTGTTTGCTGGAGTTTAGAACTGGCTTTTAAATACAGCTTTGACTATGGCATTCTTGAATTTCTTGCTAACAGTTTCAAGTCAGTTTGAAGTGATATAGGGTTACAATTTCTAGCCAGCATGGCTATTGCCAAAAACATCAATCTGGGAAAACTGGTTTGGGTGTGTGTGTGTGTGTGTGTGTGTGTGTAGTATGTTTCTTTCTGTCATTTTATATTCTTATTGCTAAAATGAGAGATTCAGAAATTTTAATGTTCCTGTAATTTGGGGCAAAATATCTCCTTTGGAATTCAAACTTAAAATGTGAGTATCTGAGTTTTTAGATTGCTCGTATTTGTTTCCACATTTCTCCTACAGGCAGTCCTTGATTTTTGACTATTCATTTAACAACGGTTCATAGTTATGATGGTGGTGAAAACTGGCAACTGACGATTGCAGCATTTTGCAGTCAAATGATCACAATTTGTGACTTTCCGAGCTGGCTTTCAACATGGAAATTCAATGAGGGAAGCCAGATTTGCTTAAGAGCCATGCGATTCACTTCATGACTTTGGGAACAAATTGTCGTAAAATTGGATCTGGTCACATGATGACTCACTTCACAAACTGAATTGCTCAGCAACTGAAATTCCGATCCAAATTGTGGTTGTAAATGAAAGACCCTCAGGACACATTTTGGGCTTTTAGCATACCTAATTAGAAGACTTCAATTTGATCTTTTTGTCAATTTATACTCTAAAGTAAATACAGGTATGTATGTATGACCACAATTGAGCCCAAAATTTATGTTGCTAGGCGAGACATTTATTAAGTGAGCTTTGCCCTGTTTTACGACTTTTCTTTCCACGTTTGTTAAGTGAATCACTGCAAGTTGTTAAATTAGTAACGCGGTTGTTAAGTGAATCTGGTTTCCCCATTGACTTTGCTTGTCAGAAGGTCGCAAAAGGGGGATCACCTGACCCTGGGATACTGCAACCGCCATAAACGTGAATCAGTTGCGAAGCATTCAAATGTAAATCACGTGCTGCGACGGTCATAAGGGTCAAAAATGGTCATAGGTCATTTTTTTAGTAATGTAACTTCAAATGGTCACTAAGTGAACTGTTGTAAGTCGAGGACTACCTGTACATGGGACCCTCTTTTGGAAGGGGGTTACCAAACGGAAAATATGGAAATTTAAATCTAATCCTGTAGCATCTTCTGTTCTAAAAAGACTCATCCTCTACCACATGTTTCATTTGTATGTGTGTATCTGTTGGCATTCTTGGAAGCATTTTCATCTTCCTTTTTAGAGCACTTAATTTGGGAAATGCTGCTGCTCGGAAGACTCTTCTTTACAGTGACTTTACTTCACCAGAAGTAGTGAGAATCACCCCTAATAATTAAGATGATACACAGTTTGGCTTTTAGTTTGGAAAAAAAGAGATGATTGGTAGAAGGGAATAAAAGGCATGTATGTATTTTATGTATCATGGAACATACATAAAAATGCTTTTATTACCTCTGTTTTAATACTGGAATTGAGATCATATAACGAAGGTAAATGTTGGGAGATTGATAGAAAAATGCATTATGCATAATTCAGCTACAGAATTCCCTGCCAGAAGATATAATAGCTTCTAATTTACAAGGCTTTAAAAGGAAATTAGCTGAACTTTGGAAATATACACTATTCCCCAGAATTTAAAGCAGTATGTCTTTGAATACTAATTGCTGGAAACAACCGCAGAGGAGAGTTACTGCCATTATATTTTATTTGTGAGACTCCGTTTGGTTTCTGTTTGAAATAATCTCAGGGAAGAAAGGAGTTGTAATCCAACACATCTCAGCAAGCCTCTTCTTATGTCCATATAATATACTGATTGTACTGATTGTAAGATTTATATGCTAGTGTAACAGACTTTATGCTTGGATAATTGAACTTACATTTTCAAACTGTTCTGAATTATCATTAACACAATACTCCGCTCGTTCCAGAAATAGGATGAGTGTTACCTTGTCATGTGGCATTTTATTCAAGTGCAGTTCTACTGTGTCCTTAATTACAAATTCAAGCCGTGAAAATGTACAGTAAATTCTGAAAGCGATTGCAACAATATCATTTCCTCCACACTCATAATGGCACTGCACAGAGTTTCATATGGTGTCAAAGCAGCATAAATCCTGCTATGATATATATATATTAATAGAGAAATAGGCTTTAGGTAGGATTTTCAGGAGATTTGAAAAGATAAACACTGGGCTAATTTCCATATACGGTCGTCTGAGCCAACCCCCTTGTTTACTAGAAGATATTTGAATAGATGGCATATTCTGTTGCTCTTACATTGTCCAGACATTTAAGGGAAAGGAAACTAAAAAGACTATTCCAGATAAACAGTCATCACATTTAATTGCATTACTCCTGAGAAATTTAATTCACTCTTCAGTTATATTTGGGTAAATCAGTTGCATGCAGCTTGAGATACAGTGTTACATGTGCTTTAGTCTCAAGTAAACAGCTATAGAAATGGCTATTTTCATAGATTGGTTATCTATTATTTATTGTATTGTTGTATCTATGGTATCCTGTAACACTATGATCTGCATGCAACCAGATATTCTCTATCTCGTTGTCAGAAGCAGAAAAGATGTAACAGGGAGTCCTCACAATCTCAATTGTGAGCAGCTGACCTAAACAGTGTGATTGTTAAGGGAAAGGTCACATGACTGTGCTGGACTTACAAAATAATTCTCCTTCAGTCATTAAGCAAATGCCTATTGGTCATTAAGTGCAACATTATATGACCATGGCTTTCCAATTGATGTTGCTTGTTGGAAGCCAGTTGTGACTGTGATCACATGACTATGGGATTCTGTGGCGATCATAAATGCACACTGGTTTTGAAGCACCGAAATCATGACTGAGGAAGATGCTGCAATAGCCACAAGTTCGAGGACTGGTCATAAACTTACTTTTTCAGCACTGTTGCAGCTTTGAATGGTTGCTGAACAAGGCAATGGGTAAGTGAGGACTACCTGTTTTCTAAATTGTATACCAGGCTTGTACGACTTGTTGAGGAGAAAAGGCCATATTGATAAATAATTTATTTGTGTGGGCCACAATTATGAGAAGTGCCACTCCACTTGTTCTGTGAATACTGGAATGGTGGAAGCAGTGGCAAGATGCTGTCTCTAAATTTACTACTTTTTTAAAAACCGTGGCCCATACCAAGCTATTTTGAAGTCCATGTGCTGTGCAGATCTATTTTATACAAAGGCAGAATTTAAGCTCCTATTGCTTTATTTCTTAAACTTGAATGGATCGTTCTGGATACAATTAAACTTCTCAGTCAATCCATCAAAATTTATTAAGTGCTGGCTGGGGAATTCTAGGAGTTGAAGTCCACAAGTCTTAAGTTGCCAAGGTTGGATATCCCTGGTCTGATATCAAACAAAAGAAAAAGGGCAGTAATTCAATAATTCTAAAAAGGAATCTAAAAAATATGAGAAAATTCTAAATCATTTTATGACTAACACTAATATCAGGGAGGAGCCAGAAAGCTTCTAATACCGGTAGCTATAATTATCAATAAAAAAAAAACCTTTGTAACCACCTTAGAGGTTTCTGATTGTGACTTCCTGGTCACAATGACACTTGAGAGTGATTAACAACTGGAAGTATCACATTTGATTGCCATTGGGTGTACAGTGGACATTTAATAGTATAGGTGAGACACATCTCCAAGTCTGAAAAAAATTAAATATTTAAATAGTATGTTTTAATGGGGGGGGGGAAATAAAATTAGCTTTTTTTTGCCAAGGACAGAAAAATAAACAGCATTTGGGAAGTCTATACATATACACTCAGAAATAAGTTACCCTCGATTTGTTCTCACAGTCCACTTGAATGCTTAAAGTGGAAGGTTAGTCTGTTGTAGAAACACAAAAAAACAAATTACTGTAGTTAACAGTAAGATTAATTTTAGCTCAAAGCTAAAAGATTTGGAAGATTATGTTTAGCTCAAAGCAGACCAAGTCACACTAGACTAAAGAAAACACATTCAACGATTCTTTTTGGTGGAAACACTTGTTATTAAGCTATTCCCATAACTTAGCTAAAACAAAGAAGTGGGAGGTTTTGACTCAGTTGGTGTAACCATATGTGTAGCCATTGCTAAGGAGATTTTACTCAGTTGGTGGCTGATAGGAACAGATGTTCCAGAAGCAGAGCTGTTGAACTTGCAGCCTTGATTTTCTGGTAGCCTGTTTAAAAAGAGGAAATATTCATATTACATGCACTCATCTTATTGTTACACTCGAGGTAGGATCTGTAGAAACTGTATAATTATTGGAAACTTGAAAAACCTGTCTGACTGAAAGAAAACTGGAATGAGAGAAGTGAATGCAGTGAATGCAGTTTCTTTGAAAACAGTGCCAATCTCGGATTGTTTCCAAATATTTAATTTAGCCAGACCTATATAAAACTGCTATTTTGGTCAACCTTTTTGCATTCCCTTAATATTATATACACACCCATACTACAGTTGCAGAAGCAATCTGTGTGGCTAAATTACCATTCTGTTCAGCTTCTACAAGTGAACAAATTCCCAAGTAAGATTTTTCTACCATATACTATTACCAGTGAGTGATAACATCTCTTGCAGGTATGTTTTTCTTCTTCTATTTTTTGACTTTTTGTTCCCTATCATAGAAATTAAAAGCATGTACTTGAATTTTACTTTTAGTTTTGACCCCGCAGCACTGACATACAGAGGCATCACCTTGCTGACTCTATATGGTCAAAGTTATAGTTTTCCCAGGAGTAATGTATGGGCTGTGAGAGAGTGGTACGGTGGCCCAGAAGTGAGAAGACACTGGCTTTCCCTTTCAGAAGGTTAAAAGTTCAATCCTAGGCAGCGGCAGATGTTTCTCTATCCAGTCATAAACAGAAAATATCTGCCCGTGAACTCCACATAGGCATCAGGAAAGGCATCTGGCCAATAAACGTTCAGTTCCATTCAGTCGCCCTGAATAAAGGGATTAAAGGTTTGTTAAAAAAAAAAAAAACTGTATGGCTGTGAGAGTTGAACTATAAGGAACGCTGAACACCGAAGAAATGATGCCTTCAAATTGTGATGTTGGAGAAGACGCTTGATAGTCTCTTGGATGGCAAGGAGATCAAATCGGTCAGCTCTAAAGGAAGTCAACCCTGATCGTTATTTAGAAGGAGAGATATTGAACTTGAAGGTCAAATACTTTGGCCGCTAAATGAGAAGAGAGGATTCTTTGGAAGAATCCTTGATGTTAGAAAAGGTAGAAAGCAAAAAGAGAACGCAATTGGAAAGGATGAGATTTTGATAGTGTCATTAACACAACGAACATGAATTAGGGCAAACTCTGTGAGATGGTGTAGTGCATGGCAGCCTGTGGTCCATGGGGTTGCAAAGTCAGACACAATTTAGTGACTGAACAACAACTGAACTGTAGTTCATGGCTTCCATGTTAAGGCCAACTATGTCCATTAGCCTGAAAAATTTGTATACTCCAGTCTTGATATGCTAAGACAGAGTTCCCCAACCTCTCCGGGTTGGTGGCCTGGAGCGGGAGGGAAAGAGGGGATGGTTTTGTGGCAGAGCAGGCATGTGCACATGCGTACCAAGTGGGACTGCAAGCGCCTGTGACACTCATGCAAGTGAGGCCTCAAGTGCCCACAATGCTCGGATGAGTGGGACTGTGTGCATTTGTGTGCACCAGCTGGCCACTCATGCAGCCCAGCTGCGAATAGGCTGCAGACTGATAGTGGTCCATGGCCCACAGGATGGGGACACCTGTGCTCAGAGATATGAACAAAAAAAAATACAAGTCAAAACCATGCAGATATTCTTGGGGCTTCGTCAGTAATGAATTGAATGTTTCGCTGCTTCTAGATTGCAAAGAATCAGATTTCTGATTCATTACTATCATTAAAAGCTTTAGTGACCTCTGTTGTCTTTTATCAGCTTCAAGTAATATATTAGTAGCTTGTTCATTTGGATGGAGTCACCTGGTTGAAATTACAGACACTCTGATAACAGTTCATTTAGATTATTATAATCATATGTTTGCAGTACTGCTCTAATATCAGTTTGCTACGGTATTGGTTCAAACTATGGCCAACAGATTACAAATCTTTGCTCCATGTGTGGAATTGAGGCCAGCTTAAAATGTTGGTTTTTAATCTTAAAAGTCCTAAATTGCTTAGTACTAATTTATCTGAAAGCTGTCTATATTTCTATATTTTATTTATTTATTGCGTTTACTGCCTGATTCGATTAAAAAAAAATTTCCTGGAAGTTTTAGCATAAAAATAGTATGATACATAAAAACCACTAAACAAAGAAACAAGAGTATAATAGTGCCAATTCATATCTATGTATCTGAACATTATGGGCATTTTTCCAGTGTCCCCACCTCATGATGATGATGATTATTATTATTATTATTATTATTATTATGATTATTATTATGAAATTATATAAGTGGGGGGGGGCTTTTTTAATTGTACTCTGTCATGCCTACTCACTCAGCAAGATTTCTCAAATGGGATCACTGGGCAGCAGAAAAATTCACCCAGACTTTTTAAATAAATTACATAATTCACTTGAGATCTCTCAGTTTTCATGTTATTCTGGGGTTGCTGTAAGTTTTTATTTTTGTTGCATTAATCTTGTTTTTTGATTCCGCACAGCCTTTTGTATTAAATTGGTTTTCTGTTTACTTATTGTAATCTTTCCACAAAGCTTCATCTTACATGGTGCTATACAAATGTCATAAATATTTAAAATAAATAACGTTTAGGCAATCTTTTCTTCCTTTCCCTTTTGTAAATATTTTTTCTTCAAATTAAAAATGCTAGTGATAAGAATGGCAACTTTAAGAATTAGTAATTGCGCTTTGAACTTTTGAGTGTAAACCTTCCAACAGGGAGTAGATTAGCACTGAGAATCTTTTGAGCTAAAGAAAGGAATAAAAATATGTTAAATAAATAAATACTGCATGGGTTATTACATTATCCCAAGGCAGTTTTTAACTGTTACTGAATAAACCATTGGGTTGGTTCATAGAATACACTGTCATAAATCATGGCTTACAAATTACATTGGCTGTGTTTGTACAATGTCCTAAACTAAAAATAAACCGCATTGTGATTAATATGATATATGATAGCAGTAGCTGTGTTTGCACAATACACTTAGTTAAATGCCATCAAGTAGAACTTGTCTCCTGATGACTGCATGGGTAAATGCTTGACAGCTTGACATATCCCAAGCAACAACCTTAGCTCTTCTTTGAATTCATCATCCATCTCATCCATTGTCACCCCTTAATTTTCTTTCCTTAGCTTTGCCAAACATTGTTTTTCTTTTCCAGTCTCTCAACTTTTTCATATCACGTGCCCAAAGCATTGTGCTTGACTGATCATCACCTCAAGGAAACAGTCAGTTCCTTTAATCCAGGACTGATTAATTGGGTTCTTGAAGTCCATGACCTTTTAATGACTGTCTCCAAATCTGTAATTTGAAGGAGCCTATCTTGTTCACCTTGTTCTTTTTAAATGTCTGGGTTTTAGAGCCATGCATTATTACATCATGACTTTCAATAATGTTATAGAAATATCTCCTTTTTAAAATGCTTGTTTAAGTTTGTCATAGGTTCATTCCCTAGGATTAATCTTTTTGCTCATGTAGTATTATTTTCCTATTTATTCTATTCTTAAGCTCAAAGGAAGTTTTTCACTTTCAGGCGTAAATTTACTATGCATATTACTTACCGTAATTCTGTCTTTGCTTTTATTCTGACATGTGTTTTCTTTCTACTTTACCCAACAACTAACCTGCAACACCATATTTATGCAAAGCATTCCATAATTCAAATGTATTCACTTTGTCATATACTATGTGATAACTTTTTTTATCATATTCATATACTTCTTAATGATCTAAAATGGGAGGAGGGGGGAAATGGTCTACACACCCAGTATAAAATCACAACATCCCCAAATCTGGCTTGTTTTTATTGTTACCTTACTGTGTTTGCAACTATATCTTCTTCCGGGGGGGGGGGGGGGGGGGGGGGGGGGGGGG
>JANHFT010009496.1:222581-237799 GCA_032467955.1 Pseudoxenodon macrops
CTCTAGGGGGCAGTGCTCATCTCCGTTTCAAAGCCGAAGAGCCAGCACTGTCCAAAGACATTCTCTGTGGTCATGTGGCCAGCATGACTAAATGCCAAAGGCACACGGAACGCTGTTACCTTCCCACCAAAGGTGGTGCCTATTTTTCTACTTGCATTTTTACATGCTTTCGAACCTTGCTAGGTTGGCAGAAGCTGGGACAAGTAATGGGAGCTCACCCCGTTATGCAGCCCCTAGGGATTCGAACCGCCGAACTGCCGACCTTTCTGATTGACAAACTCAGCATCTTAGCCACTGTCATGCTACTGCAGGGTTATTTTTTAGGTGATGAAAAGTCTCTAGTTCTCCCTTCTTAATTACAATTTAGAAAGGAAAGTGTTCTTCTCCTGGTGTTTAAGGGAAGCACCTAGGAGTCCATAAAGGAGGAGGCATTGTACATTGAAGGTTTTGGCTATCTCCCAAAGGTGCTTTTCCAAGAGGCAACTGGACTTTCTGGTTTTTCTCTGATGACGTTTCAATTCTGATCCAAGAAGCTTCATCAGCTCTTGGTTGAGAAATGAAACATCTTGAGTGAGAATCTCCATAGATCTTTTGGGTATCTGTTACAAGCCAAACATGGACTATGACACCAGGGTGCAAATTCCTCCCCTTATGTAATTGTCCGTGAGATTATGACACAAATACTGTCATGCGCAAGAAACCAGGAACTGGGATAGAGTTCAAAAAATAGTGCAAATTTATTTCATGCTAAGAAATAAACACAAGAATCTGATCTACTAATGGTCAAGGCAAACTGGTGCTAGATAAGAGTCAACAGACTCCATCGTGGGCTGGTCTTGTGGGAACATAATGACTCCAAACTAATGATGTGTTTGACCCCACCTTCAGAGTCAGCCTGGTTATCTCCTACAAATATCAAAAGGGTCAGAGTTTGTTACGTGCCTTTGTAATAGACATCTTCTTTGCACCAGACGTGGGTTCCTACTGGTTCTATCCAGTCAGGGGTGGGTTCTAACTTACCTCGCCAGCGGTTCACTGCCTCCCGCACCACATGGGCGCGCCTTGCGCATGCACGTACCTTGTGCGTGCACACATGCACAGTAGATAATTTTTTTTTTAAAGGCCGAAAACAAGATGGCGATGCATGCGCAGTGCCGGAAAGTCGGCTTCTGCACATGCCCAGAAGAAAAGAAATCCAAATTTTTTCCCCAAAAAAACAAACAAAATAAAAAAAGATGGCGGCATCCACAGAGCAGCAGAACCGGCTCTGTGACGTCACCAGCGGCCTACTCAGTAGAACCGGTCCGAACCGGTAGGAACCCACCTCTGTTTTCAGTTCCATAGAGTAGGTAGTAACTCCATGATGATGTCCGTGGGTGCCACCATTTTGGATTTTGCTTCTGTACATGCGCGACCCTGAGCAAACCGGCAATAAGAAGATTCAGAACCCACCTCTGCTTTGCACCTCCTGTCAGAATTCCCATGGCCAAAAATCAAGCCCTTCACCCTCGCCCTTGGCCACTTGTAAACGAATTAAATTCAAGAATTGCATTTCCCAGGAATGTCATCAAATCTTCTTCCCACTGAAGTAATTTTTGGAAGGAAATGATCTCTCATCCGGTTGAATGAGATCTCACTGGGGGGAAACTGCAGGATAATATTCTTCTTCTGCGCGGCTAATCACCCATGTCGTGAGATTCGTTTCCCAGACTGATAAAGAGATTGGCAGTTGTCAAAACTATGAGCAGATGCACTTCGTCCCACCTTCGTTCACAGAGACACCATAGCTCCACCCACCCACCCTCAACCTTTCTCAATTGTAGGCACACTAGGAAATGAACAGCCTCTGTCACCAAAATAGAGAATGCAAAGAAGCTTCACTTCAACCTAAAGTCCATGGGATACATATTTCTAACAAATCTTACTAATTTAAACCTCCCTTAATTAACTGTTCTTTGCCCAAACTTTGAGGCAAAATCTCCTGGTGTTGTGTACGAATTCCACCCTCTATCACACACAAATACACACACACAGAGCAGTTAGTCAAACTCACCTCATAATTAAGCATTTAATGTTCACAATGCCTCTATCTGGCTTCTCTGGCTGGTGTTTACTTCACAATTCTCACATCACATCAATTACTCACAAGTCTCACATTAGCTAAGCTAACTTGGGGTCCAGTTTCTCAGTGACATAGGTCTGTGTCAGAGGTGGGTTCTGAATTTTCCTACTGCCGGTTCGCTCAGGGTCGTGCCTCGAGTGTGCGTGCAAAGCGCATGAGCGAGCACGCATGCGGCAGTCAAAAACTAGTCAATTTTTATTTCAGTCAAAATCCAAGATGGCTCCGTGACGTCACCGCGGAGTTACTACCTACTCTATAGAACCGGATAGAACCGGTAGGAACCCACCTCTGGTCTGAGACCTTTGTTTTGCCTTAGACTCCAGTCTCTTCGGTCTTCTTTTTCATATCTTCATGAAGCCATTGGGAGAAATTATCTGTCAGCACAAGATATAGTATCAATAGTAGGATACTATTAATGCTTTGTGATAATCTGTAATGAGTCTCATTTTCCTAGATTCTTATTGTTTTGATTTTATTCTGAGGGTCAGGGAGTAGAAATTGGTGAAGGTTTTTATTTTAGCATTGCAGTCTGATTAATTTGAATTTTATAAAGTTTAATATTTCTTTTAAAAACTGAATCTTATATGTGGGGCCCTTGTCACATAGAAGCCAATAGTTGCAAAATGCAAAATGCCTGTGGACAATAACTGTTTTAATTATTTATAAAACAGAATCTTCACTTAAAGTTTTTGCCTTGGATACCTCCAAGTTAAACATTGAGAAACTGTTGAAGAAAATGTGATCCATTGAAAATATTGTATGTTTACTTTTTATATAGCACTTGGAATCCTTCAATGGCACAAGAAATTTGTTTCAAATAAAAGTTCAGGTAGCTAACATCCATTAGAAACCTTTTAATGTTGGAAATAAATATTCACTATCGATTTTATAACTTTGATTATGTCAGTAGACATAAAAATACACATAAAATGTCTTTTAAACTTCAATATATATTTAAATTTTGTTCTTAGTGTTTTTTTTATAAATGTCAAGGAAATAAATATGCTTCTAGTCTTTATGTTTTTATTAACCAGAGGCAACTATTGGACACTTTCAGTGCATAGAACAAAAATTGGTAACTTTCAAAAGGCTTGTCTCTTAGATGTACCGGTATTAAGTTAATTTATGAAGAAAGCTATGTCTGCAAAAACAATTATTATATACAATTTTACTATTTGTATATAGGTCTGGTTGGTTTTTTTAAATATCCCATATAATAAACATAACTGATGAATTAGCCAGAGACTTGGGTAATTCTAGGTTCTACCAATTCTTAGGTAACTTTAAACTCAACTGAAATTTAGAGATGAAGATGTGTATTACTTAAATGGGTTATTTTGAAGGAATTCTTTCAATGGCAAAATGCAATATTTCAGTATATCTTTAGCAAACCATTCTGTCTTACTCTGAGAGGGTCTTCTGTCATCAGATTTTATCCTGTTTGTATGTACTCGTTTTGCCATATTTGGAATATTTGTATTGCACAAGAATAAAAGTTACATCTACTAACACATTTTTTATTCTATACATGAATAAAGGTGCAAGAGCTTTGTTTTCTACTGCATACAAATCATCCATTTGCATCAGGCAAAGTACAAGTGGTTCTCATTTAGTAACCACAGCCAGGACCAGCAACTCAGTCACTAAGTGAAACCACAACAGTGCTTCCAATCTTACTTCAGATTTACATTCTTTAACATTCATAAATGTGAGACTGGTTGTAAAGTTACCTTTTCATCATGGTTGCAATGGAACAATTGCTGTCTGAGGTAGTTGCAAAATGAGGATTACCTATATTTAGATTTATAATTCAGGTATTATTGAATTGCTCTTCCTGACATTTCCCACATTTGGTTCTCTTGACTAGAGCTGCCTTGAAGTGGCCATATCTTCAGACCGACAGATTCCTCACACATATGCTGTTAAAACAGGTCCATTTATAAATCATATGTATAATGAAAGATTGCTTCATTCTTTTGGGTATCTGTAATTTATTTATTTATTTGAAGTAAAAGTGGATTATTGATCTGGAGTACTTGGGAACATGAAAGGCTATAAATCTTAAATTAAGCAGTACAGAAGTTCCTCCCCCAAATATAATATTTAATGTTGTAAGCTGCCCAAAAATGTCTGTGACGAGATAGATGGCAAACAAATTTAATAAATAAATTTAATAACTACCCAAATAAATAATTAAATTATTCTGGATGTAATTATGCAGGTTGATCCAACATGCAAGAGTTATTTTACCTCATATAACATTGTCTGGAAACTCTTTCTTTAAAAAATAAATAAAAATCCATAGTTCTTTGCTAAGCCAGGTTTTGGAGGGATCCCCAATGTCATTTCCAGAGAGATGCATTCAAATGAACAATTAAACTGTTGTGCATGAATCACGTTTGCACTGAGTCTCTCTTGTGTATGTAATAACAAGTTTAGAGAACTGGCAGTCATTCAGCCTAGCTCTGCTAGTGATCCAAATTTAATATGATTATACTGTTTGGAATGGAGGGGAGAGATTGATTTTTTTCTTTTTGGTAATAAAGAGAAAATTAGTGTTCAGGCAAATAACAAGAAATAATGAGGAAAAAAATCAAATTAAACCTTTATTTGAAATGCACTCTAGGCTGACAGAAAAGATTAGGCTGCCTGTATAGTGTTACAAGTTGCAGTACAATAAAACCTGAAATATATTATAGCCTGTTCTCCTTCTCTGTGTTACAGGAACATTTGGCAGCTAACAGTTCCTATTTCTTGCATCAGACTGAAAAGTTTATTTCCAAGAAGCGAAACCATTTGTGCAGCTTAGAGAGCAAACACATCATGTTGTTGTATTGTTTAACATGCTCCAACAAAGTTATTTCTCTCTCTTTGCTATCTCTTACTCCTCATTCAGTGCTTGCAGATTTCCTTCACCTTCCAAAGCTGTATACTGAAGTCCTGTAAGAATAGCTAGAAATGTATATCCATTTCCCTAAAAATCATGCTTGTTGACCGATCAATGCTAAAACATAACTGTAGCTTTTCAAAAGGAAAAAAAAAATTGATCCCAGAGTCATTTTGTGATAAAAGGAACACCTGTATGACCTGCAGGGTGAGAAAGTACTCTGCGGAATATATGAAATGGTGCATTATTCCTCCCCATCCAGAGCAATAAAATTTGTAGCCATCAAATCAATCAAAAGATTGCTATACACCTATTGGAAGAACCCGTGGTCGACTCACTTCTGAGATGCGATGATATTCTCGGAACTCAATAGACCTGTGTTTCAAATATTGGAATTTAACACAGTAGTTTTATAAAACAGGTAGTAGGGGCTTAATGAGAACATTGACGTCTATTTTATTTATTTATTTGTCAAACATGTACAAGATAGCAGGTATATGTATAAACATAAACATATGCAAAGTAAGTATAGATAAATGAGGACGGTAAGACAGGAATGGTAGGCGCTTATGCATGCCCCTTAAAAATAATGGGAGACTAGTATAGATCTATTTCAAGTTACGTAGCTCTAATCAGCTAGCCATACCCTTCTGGGATTCGAACCTGGGCTGCTTGCATATTAGTTAGATTTATTAACAGCTAAGCCACAGGTTCTTCTCTGTTGCAATGTATCCAATTGCCCAGGAAATGAATATTCCCATTAGAAAAGTGGGCATGAAAGCCAGATGTTTATTCTCTTGGGCAGCCAAGTCAAAATGGCAACAGTGTCACATTGTCTAGCAACCAGATGGGAGAAAGACTCTGCCCCTAACAGACTTAGGTGATCAGTGTCCCTGACAGCATCATCCTTGGATGGGTCATTGAGATTTAGGAGAGTGTTCATAAAAAACATGCATTAAGAGAAGAGGCAAAATATAATTTAGAACTCTGAACACCTGTTATCTATCTCGGCAATGAGTTGGGGATGAGATGGAGGTAATATCCCTTTAAAAAAAAAGATTCACAAAACAATAAGCAAATTTTAAAAATGAACCTTTGATACAGTGGAAGATTCAAGCTTCTCATGCTTCTAAGGTGCATAGTATTGTTCCAATTATTTCATAAATTAGTTCTAAATGTTTCTGGACATTTCTAAAAGTGAACTGTTAATAATTAGTTAACAATCCCAAACAATCCCTGTTATTGCTATGACATTACCTAATTTGACTCCTTGGCATGGGATGGGCTACAGTAGAGATCAAATTAATAACAATAATTTCCTAAGTTACAGTCAGAGTTTAAAAAATAATAAAGTTATTTGCAAGAAGGACACTGGCTCCGTTTTGTGAGATTGTAATGACTGGCATTAAGGGATACACTTTGGATACGAAAGTAGTGAAATTCTCTTTACAGAACAGATAGAAGCTTTTTTTTACATATTACAGGTTCCATATTGTTGGTGGGGGGAGGTTACATTAAATAGTATTTCTCACGTTTCCACTTTGAAAAACAATGAAAGATCCATTCATTCTTAGCTTTATTTTCTATCAGATATTGTCTCCTGTTTCTCCTCCATTCCCCACTGTGCACTTATTTATGTCGTTAGTAAACCCTGAGTAACAACCTAAGTGAAAGTATGTGCTGGGATTTCCATATTGTACACGGATGAATATACCGGTATGTTCTGCTGTCTTTTAAAGTTTTGTGAATTACCCTAAGTTCCTCACAAAGTAGGCAGAGCATTTTATTGATGTTGTTTTATCAAATACATAAATTAAATCCTTCCATTGTCCCATAGTTTGGGATATTGTTGCTAGATATGTTTCTCTCCAAATATCTCTGGAGATATATCTGGATATACCGGTATCTATATCTGGATATATCTGGAGTCATCCAGATCATGGCTCTCCCGAAGGTGCTTTTCCTCTGGGTTTTTTTTCTGTGAAAACATTTCGCTTTGCTTCTCATCCAAACCCAATAATTTATTTTCTTCAATCCAAAGAAATACATGAAAAATATCAGCAGAACTTTGTTGTTGTAGCAGTTCTAGAACTAATAGCTTAGCACTTCAGCTAGAGAGATCTTCAAATAGATGTTTTTTTCCCTCTGCACAGATTACATTTCATAGTGGCAGCATTCAATTGAAGTAACCCAATAGTTCATTTCTTTGCATGCATTTTATGATTTTGGTTGTGAGCTGCCTTGAGAAGTTAGAAGGCAAGGCAAAGCAAGATATAAAAGATTTGCATACATAAAGGAAGAATATACTGGATCAAACTGCAGCAGTGTTTCTCAACCTTGGCAACTTTAAGACATGTGGACTTCAACTCCCAGAATTCTGAGAGTCCAAGTCCACATGTCTTCAAGTTGCCAAGGTTGAAAAACGCTGGTCTACATTCTTCTATGATCCAGCGTTCTGCCCAACATTTGAGTTTATCAATGCAACATGAATGGAATGGAATCATTCCTCATCTGAAATCATTCCTCATCTGGAATGATTCTCAAATTTTTCTCAGAATCCATCTCAGTTCCAATGGTTTATTTTAGAGCATTGGCACTAGAGGTGGGTTCCTACCAGTTCTATCCGGTTCTTTAGAATCGTTAGTAACTCTGTGATGACATCACGGAGACGGTTTTGTCGGTGTCTCCGTGGGCACCGCCATCTTGGATTTTTGCTAATTTTTGCTCCTGCACATGTGCAGAAGCTAGTTTTTGATTGCTGTTTGTACCTGCATATACGCACTTCACATGCACACACACAGCGCAACCCTGAGCGAACCGGCAACAAAAATATCCAGAATCCATCCCTGATTGGCACCCAACCTTTTGGGCATCAGGGACCAGTTCCATGGAGAAAGGTTTTCTGTGGATCGGAAGGGCTGTGGTTTTCCATGCTGCCTGCATCCCATGGATGGGGCTTCACTTGTTTGCGTTGCTCAGTTGCTGGCATGCCGCGGACCGGTGCCAGTCCACAGACCGGGGATTGGGGACCCCTGTTTCAGAGGATCAGGGACCGCATTTTTAATAGAACACTCTTTGTTATGTTTTCCTGTTCCTACTGTACTTTTTAAGCCTTAAATAATCTATAATTGTGTTGAAGAGAAAGGCAATGCATTTAAAAGCCAGTGATTTGATCTGATAAAATAGCATAAACAGGAGGGGGGGGCACAAATGCAATAATAGCAATGTTTTGTACCTTTTATCTTCTCTAAGAGGTGAGAATTGAAGTTCCCTGGGAAGTTCATACGGTATTCTGTGCACTGTGAGAAGCTGGCAGCAATAGCTCACTGCACGTTATATATTTATATTCCTGTGGATATAACAGATAAATTAGAAAAGGGCATCTGTGATTTATTGCATTTGGCAATACAATCTTTTTAAAAAAAAAAGTATTTACAGTCTAAGGGCTGTATATGTCTTTCTTAATAAGTAATATATCAGCTGAGTCCTGTCAAGTTCCATAGAAAACTCCAGAATGTGATTTACTGGGTTAATTACTGCCTTCCAGCTTCATGCTGCTAAGCCTGAAATTACAATCGCATTCTAAAGTTGATTTAAGAATATTCACCGGTTAGACTACAGCACAGCTTATTATGATTAATGTAATAAAATATTTATTGCATATGATGTTTCAGTCCTTTGTTTTTCTGTTTGCTTCCAATGACAACATGCAAAAGCTGAGATATTGCAATTGCAACCAAACTAGATGTGATAGTTCAGGGGTGTCAAACTCAAGGCCCGTGGGCTGGATCCGGCCTCCGGGGTGCTTAGATGTGGCCCACGGGGCTGCCTTGGAAACAGCAAAGGATTGGCCCCCGGTCCCTCTGCTAGTGAAAATGGAGCTCGGGAGGGCTGCGTGTGGCCCTCCCCAGCTCCATTTTCGCTAGCAGTGGATTGCATAAGACTGTCGCAGCCAAAAACAGAGCTCGGGAGCCCGTTATCACTGGCAGAGCGCTTGGGCCACCGCAGGCACCCCTGACATAAGTGATGTTGAGCTGGCCATGCCCATCCCTTGAGGTCAACCACAATCCTGATGCAACCCTAAATGATACTGAGTTTGAAACTCCTGTGATAGTTGCAGCATGTCCATCTCCATACCAAAGGTCAATGCTTGCGTACATCGGTTTACAATACAGGTAATCCTTGATTTAACAACATTCCCTTCAGTGACTGTTCGAAGTTCCAATAGCACTGAAAAAAGGGACTTACGACCATTTTTCACATTTACAACCATTGCAGCATGCCTGTGGTCATGTGATCAAAATTCCTAGGCTTGGCAACTGACTCATACCGGTATTTATGACAGTTTCAATGTCCCGGTGTCATGTGATCATCTTTTGTGACCTTCTATTGAGCAAAGTCAATGAGGAAACCAGATTCACTTAACAACTGTGTTACTAAGTGAACAGTGGTAACGATTCACTTAACAACCGTGGCAAGAAAGGTCGTAAAATGGGGCAAAACTCACATAACAAATTTCTCACTTAGCCACAGATATTTGATCATAAATCGAGACTACCTGTAATCTGGGAAGTCTTTGTTAATGAGATATTAATTATCCCCTTGAATTTAATGTAGGGTCATTCAATAATTGTCCAGGTCATCTCTCATATTAGAAATGATTCTAATGTGAATTTGGGCAAGGAGAACTTGTTTTGTCATAAATCAATGGAAAGTGAGGTCATGTTCATGTCCTTTTTCTTTATTCTCCTACAATTTTTTAACTTGTTTTTGTTTGTTTGCATTCATAAAATAAAGGTTTGGAGACAAAACCTGCTGCTTTGTGGTACGAAGGCTTTCCCAATGTTTTTTCAATGTTGCTGTTTTTCCATAAAGCTTCTCTTTTTCTACTTTTGCTCTTGGAAAATGAAGCGGATCAGAGAAGTATTTCAGTGAAAATAAAGGCAAGAGAAAAATGGTTAAAAAGCTCCTTCCTTCAATCTAGCTCTTCCTAACCAAATTAACTTATTTTGTTGCATAAACAACTGAAACAAAACCCTCTACCAGTACAGATATTCCTCAACATACAACAGCTCATTTAGTGACCATTCGAAGTTACAAGAGCACTGAAAAAAGTTATTTATGACCATTTTTCACAGTTATGACCATTACAGCATCCCCATGGTCATGTGATTTATATTTGGATGCTTGACAACTAACTCACATTTATGACGGTTGCAGGGTCCTGAGGTCATGTGATCACCTTCTGCAATCTTCTGAGAAGCTAAGTCAATAGGGAAGACGGATTCAACCATGCTAGTAACAACCATGTTACTAACTTAGCAACTGCAGTGATTTAGTTAACAAATATGGCCGGAAAAGTCATAAAATGGAGAAAAATCCAGAACAAATTTCTCACTTAGCAACATAAATTTTGGGCTTAATTGTCGTAAGTTGAGGACTACCTGTAATAGTTGGAGGAATTCAATATAATCCATTTTTCAGTTGTAGTTTTACCTTAACCCTGCTTCTAATTATTAATTTATTTAGAAATCTCTATTTTGGGTTTTATTTCTATTATTTATTCTGTTCTATTTTTTTTTATATTCTATTTTATTATATTTTTATCTTCTCATATTTTCTACTACCTTCTCGTATTGGTATCTTATGATTTATCACTTGTTTGTATGTTATGATTTATAATTATAACTTATGATTTATGATTTATGACAGTGATGGCGAACCTATGGCACGCCATTTCTGAGGGCACTTGAGATGTTGTCCTGTCAGCTGCAGTGTGCTTGAGCACACTGGCCAGCTAATTTTCAGCCTTGATTTTTGGCCATTTTTCACCCTCTGGGGACTTCAGAACACTTCCCTGAAAGCTCCGGAGGGTGAAAAACGGCCCAACAGGAAAAAGGTTAGCCATCACTGATCTATGATTTATCACTTTGTTGTTTGTATGTACACTGAGAGCTTATCCACCGGAGACAAATTCCTTGTGTGTCCAATCACACTTGGCCAATAAAGAATATTCCATTCCATTTATGTCAGGGTTCTTGTAATAAACTGCCATATTTCCCCCAAAATAAGACTGGGTCTTATTATTTTTGCTTCAAAAGATGCATTAGGGCTTATTTTCCGATTAGGTCTTCTTTTGGGGGAAATATGGTACTAAATGAATTCGTCTGACAATCTAAACTGGGGCTTATTTTTTGTGTAGGGCTTATATTACGAGCATCCTGAAAAATCATTCTAGGGCTTATGTTAGGTCTATTTAACCACATGGACTCACAATATTATAAAATAAAACAATTACAATCCATTAAAATAAAACAAAAGGAGTCAGATAAAATTTAATTGCTTTATGAAACAGCAGATATTTATAAGAAAGGATCCACTGAGGTAAAATGATATTTATTATGAGGCAAAATTCAGCTGAATAGTTATAATCTGTATAGTCACTGGGAAGGTCTGTCCTTATTATAGACTGCATAGCAGAAGTTGACCCTAGTTGAATCCTGACAAAAAGGTCAAGAAATTGGGACATTTTTATCTGACATAAGCAATTATTCTTCCTAGTTTTTTTTATCAACTGCTATCATGCCTCCTGAGAAAAATGCTGTACTCCCATGAGATTCACAGAGTTTATGAGATGGATTGTATGACTCAGTTTTGTCAATTTCAGTAACTTTTTAAAATAAATTATTTAGATCAAGAAAAGAAAACCAGCCCCCTCACAAATTTATAAATTTGCTAACTAAAATAATTACCCTTTCCAATGTCTTCATGAAACTTCTAATATGAGAATAGAAGGGATCTCGGTATTTTTCTACTCAACCAAGTTCCTCCTCAAGAACCTTTTGTCAGGGCTTTCAGATCCTAGGTGTGTTTGGAGAGTAGCCATATAATCTCAATTATCCATGATAATTCAGCATTACCATCTCAGTGTTGAAGACCAAGATAATGCTTCAGTTATCTGTCTATGGAGATCCTCAGTCATCCTGATCATAGTTGTCCCTAAGGTGCTTTTTTCAAAACTGGACTTTCTTTGCTTTTCTTTGAAAACGTTTCACTTCTCATGCAATAAGCTTCTTTAACTTCTTCAGTTCACTTCATAACTGAAGAAGCTTCTTGGATGAGAAGTGCAACGTCTTCAAAGAAAAACAAAGAAAGTCCAATTGCCTTTGGAAAAAGCACCTTTGGACTTCATTTATCTGATTTATCCCTTTATTCTTGGTGAGTATTTGCCCATTCATAGCAGATAGGTCATTTATGATGTACGAAGACCAACTAGAACTGTAACTTTTTGTCAATGATGATCTGTGTATTTATAAAAATACACACATCTTTTCTTAAAATGTCTCCCTTGGTAGGTATTCCTGAGTTTTGTAAGACTGTAAGAAATTTGAAGTAGGAAACTGAAAGAAAAAAAAATGGAGCATCTTAGAAGCATGTGCTTCTTGACTAAAAATCTGTCTTAACTCTTCAAGGTTTTGAAATAAGTCTCTAGTATGCAGGTGTATTACATGAAGAACTGAAGTTCCAGATAAACAACTTGGGTTTTTTTGCAAAAAGATTCAATGGTTTCCTAGTTACAAGAGATCTTTAATTCATAAAAGATATTATATCCTCACTGCAGATGCATCATTCATCTTTACTAAACAAGAATAAGAAGCTATAACACATTTGATTTATGTTGTGACAGGCCCTTCTATAAGGATGTGATGACTGTTTAGCACATTTCACGCTGATGTCTAAACAGGACCATGTTTGGAATGGTACATTGTCAGTCAAAATTCTGATGATGTCAACAGCTACAAAATAATTGCTAGATGTGTATAAAATACTCTGATGTACCGGCATTCTGGAGGCATAGGTGCTGAAGCACAAAATTATATTCACTCAAATGATACGATGCAATTATGTTTGTATTGACCAAATTTGTAGACTTTGCTTCTTTGTGTGAGCAAATGTTTCCTTAAAATTAAAACATACTGATTCTGCAAATGATTACATACTATATTGGACAATTTTGGGCATGCTGTGGTATGCCCACATAACACTACTGTTTCATTAGCTACACTGGTGAGTGTCTAGGTACAATTTATGATGCTGGTTATTAGCTAGAAAGCTCTTCATGACACAGGACCTGGCTACTTACAGGACAGCCTCTCTGAATTGTTTTTCATAGGGTGGACATGCTTTATTTTATCCATTTTGAATTAAATTTAAATAACTTTCCTGTTGAAGCAGCTCTTAATGATAAAAGAATAAATATAAAAACTATTAAAAATAGTAAGAATTAAGTAGAGACTAAAAACCAAGAGGATGAACAATATGGGAGTAGGCTCTAGATTTAGGCTCCTTTTAAGAAGCAGTGTTATCTAGTGGAAACCAAGTCAGCCAACTCTGTCATGGTCTCCATAGATAAGGAGCATACCACCTGTGACTTACATAGCCCCAATCCAGAGGTGGGTTCTCAGTCTTCTTACTGCCAGTTCGCTCAAGGTCAACCCTCAAGTGCGTGCGCCCGTGGTAATCAAAAACTACCTTCTGCGCATGCGCAGAAGCAAAATCTTAAGATGGCTGCGCCCACGGAGACACAGACAGAACTGGCTCCATGATGTCATCGCTACCCACCTCTGCACCAATCCTATTGGCCTTGGGTAAAAGTCTTATCCAAGCCTAAGTCCAGAATGTGTAATAAGCTTGATTTATATGACGGTTTGTATATTTTCGAGTTCTGAGTCAATCCTTGGCATAGCAATGAATTCATAATTTTTGTCATTTCATTTATTTGTGTGAATGTTCTTGTTTAAAATTGTTGTTAGATGCCTAGAATCATGTGTTGAGATTGGTGGCTATATACTGTAAGAAGACTAAATAAACAAACTCATGTTACTATCAACCCATATGAGGTTTTTCAATATGTTTAAGTCATATTTGCAAATGATCATGAACAACTCATTGTACATGATAATCATGTTGCTATATAAATAGTTCTCCATCCTTTATGCAGCAAGAATGATAATATTACCAGAGGAAATGCGTAATACTATGCACATATCTCAGGAGTTTAGTTCAATTGGACTTACATCTTTATGTATGGTAAGTATATAGTATTGAAACATAATGCGCATCGCTATTTAGCTATTATTCCTGAATGAAGTACAGGGAAAGATACTTTTAATTAGCAGGGCTGTTATTTTCTGTATTAATTTATTCTAATTGTATTGGCCTGCCGCTCTTGCCCACTTGCCGCCTCGTGTCCCACGCCTTCCTGATAAGGCTTATGTCTCTCTCTCTCTCTAGCTGTTGAGTCCCCCTCCTGTAGCTGCTGCCCACGAGCCGACCCCGCTCGGGGTCAACAGAGACAGGTACTCCCTCGCCTGGTGGCCACCCTCAGCACGTGGGGCTCCCATTTGTTCCAAGTCCCCCACCCTTTCCTCGGAAAGAAGGCGGTAGCACAGCAACTCAGCAAGAGGAAATATTTGGTGTCCATATCAGCAATTGAACTCATGCCCAGCGGCGTGGTGTGGTAATCGGCAGCGGGAAAGAGTCAAGGCAGCGGGGGGGGGCCTGCTACAGAGTCCTCCGAGAGAGTCACCCACCGAGCCAAAGGTGCAGGGAGGCGGATCCCGGGATGGGCAGCTAGAAGGGCCCTTCCATGTCTCTCCGCATCACACTGGTGAATGGGGAGCGGGGCTCTCCCCCCGTCCCGCAAAGGCAGCTCCAGAGCCTCGATCCCTGCTCGTCGCCTTGCAGGCAGGAGCGCGTTTCGAAATGACACCGGAGGCAGAGCCCAGATGAGCTGAGCCAGTCACGTAGGGTGTGCGCAACGAAGCAGCGCAGGGAGTTGGTAAAACTGCCTGCATCCGCCCGCCTCTTGCTTGTGCTCTCTCTCACTCTGTCACCGCCAAATGTGGTGCAGGGAGTTAGTAAAACTGCCTGCACCCGCCTCTCGCTTGTGCTCTCTCTCTCTCTCTCTCCCAGCCATGAGCTGCTCTTTTTGCAGTGGGCGCTCTTTTGGCCAGGAGAGAAAGAGAGAGCATAAGCGAGAGGCGGGTGGGCACAGGCAGTTTTACCAACTCCCTGCACCATGGTTGGCCGTGACAGAGACAGAGAGAGCACAAGTGAGAGGTGGGCAGGCGCAGGCAGTTTTGCTAACTTCCTGCACCGGGTTTGGCCGTGACAGAGACAGAGAGAGCACAAGCGAGAGGCGGGCGG
>JANHFT010009496.1:244850-260914 GCA_032467955.1 Pseudoxenodon macrops
TCAAAGGCCTCAATTCTTTGGCGCTCAGCCTTTCTTATGGTCCAACTTTCACAGCCATACATTGCAACTGGGAAAACTGTGTCTATGCTATGTCATAATGTGATGTATTACTATGTACAAACACGCCATCATCATGTATGAAATGGGTTTCGCATTGTCTCAGCTTAATGACTGTGGCTATCCAAAAGGCAAGATTAAAACCATGACTTGGCATGATATATAAAGCAATTCATAATGTTCTCACTCTTTGCCTTGCTATTGGTAGAAGCATTGGTGAAAACAAACCAAAAAAAATGACAGGAAGAAAAATTATAACTAATTTGACAACCAGCAAGCTTTGGTGAAAGACCAAAATTAAAACGAGTTCTTTAAAATGCTTCTGTGGTTATATATCAGTGCTGTTGTTATTGCCAGAATAGCATATGCTGATTAATTTTTAATGGGGGGAAAATTGATTGATTATTGAAAAAAATTGAAAAATTAATACATTATTTATTCGGCGGCAGGAATGAACTAGAGTTTGCTCCTATCTAATCCTCATCAGGATTTTCACAGCCCAGATATGGAAGCCCTAAGAAAAGAAATAAAAAAGCTAATGGAGATATTAGTTTTAAGAAAAACCAAATTAGAACTAGAAATAGTTTATATATTTTCATAAATAGTTTAAAAGCAAGTTTCGAAGCTGTTTTATCAGCCAATGGTATTAATTGTTAATATATTGTTCATTAATTATGGATTAATATTAGTTAATTGTTAATAGAGTCAGTTTGGGCCAGTGGTTAAGGCACCAGGCTATGGTGGAGTTCAAGTCTTGCCAGCTGGGTGATTTCGGGCCAATCATTTTCTCTCAGCTCAGCTCACCTCACAGGGTTGTTGTTGTGGAAAATAGGAGGAGGAAATTGTGCTGCATATGTTCACTGCCTTGAATTATTTGTAAAAATAATAAAGGTGGGATACAAATAAATAAAAATATTAAAAAACTGTATTAAGTATAATTTTATTTGTCTTCATCCAGTTTATCGTATCAAACACTGTTTTAAGATTTGAATAATTTCTTTAATGGCAACCAATGGGGATTGATGCCACAGTGGGTAAGTCCTTTTGAAAAGGGGAAAAACTTAATATTCCAGGTTTTTAAAGTCAGGCCTACCCATCTTGGGAAAGCTGTTCCCCAAGTTGTTATTCAGGAAAAATGCTAGCAATGATAGTTTGGTTATCTGACATTACCACCCTTTTGAAAATTAAATGAAGAACAACTCAATAAATCTGAGTCCCGGCAAAAGCACTTACAGTCCTTAAGATTATTGATCCAGTTTAGATCCAAGTATACTTGTCTGTGTGGGATGTGAATACAAAGACATCACAATAGTATCTCAAAGCCAGCTTTCCCCGGCCTAGCATTGTTTAGATAAATTGTTCTAACAGTGCCTGGAATTCCCCTCCATAAAATATTGGTTAAAATAGGGCATAAATCAACTGATTACATAGAAGAGAGGGAAAAATGACACTTTTATGGAGATACAATGACTGTTCTTCTTTTAAATTTTGAAAAGAACTGAATTATCTTGGCAGATGAGGAAAGGAGCTGCCTTTAGTCCTACATTCTGAAATTGGCAATAGTATTCATTGAGGTTTCTGTCTATAAATTAATAGCTTGTCAGTCCTTCAAGAGAAATAAGGTCAAGAAACTGAAGCAGCAGAGATTGTAAGAATTCCCCCCCCTTTTTTTTTTGCAAAGTAGAAGAACTGAAATGGGACGCTGTGGCTCAGTGGCTAAGACACTGAGCTTGTCGATAAGAAAGGTCCGCAGTTCGGCAGTTCAAATCCCTAGTGTCGCGTAACGGAGTGAGCTCCCTTTACTTGCCCCAGCTCCTGCCAACCTAGCAGTTCGAAAGCATGTAAAAATGCACATAGAAAAATAGGGACCACCTTTGGTGGGAAGGTAACAGTGTTCGGTGTGCCTTCGATGTTTAGTCATGCCTGCCACATGACCACGGAGACATCTTCGGACAGCGCTGGCTCTTTGGCTTTGAAACGGAGATGAGCACCGTCTCCTAGAGTCGGGAATGACTGGCACAATATGTGTGAAGGGAATCTTTACCTTTTAGAAGAACTGAATCTAAAAAGCCTTCCAGAATTCCTCTCTGTCTCATCTTATAGCAAACTAAATTAAGTCAGGATTATTTTGAGTTTCTTTTTTATGCATTCCACTTTCTGTATCATCTTTTTTCCTCTCGTTTAATGTTTCATTGCTCCCTTCCTCCTTCTCAAGACTAGGTATGCATTTTTCAATATTGTAGCTTTCAGGAAGAGGATTTTTTTTCATTGGGAAACAAATGGAAAGAAGAAGAATAGAATCATAGGGCTGGAAGGGACTTTGGAGGTCTTCTAGTCTGGCCCCTGCCCAGGGTTGGAGTCCTTATTCCATCAACACCCACAACTCCAAGAGGCAAGCTGTGCAGTTCTCCTCTTCTTTTGGTACATCTTGATCTCTGTCCATATCTGCAGGCATAGAACTATTTAATTTTGTTTAATTGTACTCCTATAATTAATGTATCTGGCAATAGGCACAGAAACTCTATGAATCAGTCGACTGATGTAGAGATGCTTAGCAAACCAGGAAAAGTGAGGAGTGCATTTTTTAAAATTATGATAAATAGGTCTGCTTATTTGTTTTGATATTGACATTGATTAATTGATTGCTATTTTATCTTAAACCAATGAAAGGTAGAATGAAATATGAATAACTGATAAGCCCCTAGTTTCCCTGAAAACTGATTCCTTAACTTGCTAATGGCAGCCATATGTGACAGTGTACTTAACTAGTATTTCAAGACTCCATATATCTCATTTAAGGATATTAAAATCAATAGATGAAAACATCTTTTTTCACAGAGATGAATATGGTAAATTGCTCTGAACTAGCAAATGTTCTGAGATTTTTTGCAGTTTATTAGAAAATGAACACAAATCTGATCTATGTGGGCAGCCTTTAGACAGTTCTAGGACTCTAAAGAGAAAGATATTAGATCTTTTTAAAATGTCAGTCTTCAAAGTGACTTCTTACTTGTAAATTGTCTGTTATCAGACAGAAAGCTTTTCTCAATAGATCATTAGTCAAGACATGGCAACTCAGTCTCTGAGGAGATTAATTGCTTACAGTTTTGTTCTTTGTACAAACTGTGCACTGTCCTAGACTTGCTTAAAGGATGTGAGTTGTTTGTAAATTAACACATTACATTAATATGTTTTAATACCCAAATTGATCAGTTTATTTAGCATGTTATAAAGTGCTTTGATTATAAATATATAATAATTATAAAAGTATATAAACATGGAACCAGTCCAGCCTCTGATTTCACAAATGAAATTGTTCCGTATTGTTTTCTTAATTGGACCTTTCCATTCAACAGTGGAATTGGTGTAAAATATTTTCTATTTTTTAGATTCTTCCAAAATGCAGACCAACCTATATCTCAGGTTTTTCTCCCTATAAAATCTCTGTAAATTAAATGTGTGCCAGTGAGTTGAAGAATATATATATATATTAAGTTTTTTTTCATATCTTTAGTAACATCATTTGTGAAACAGAAGTTGGCTGTCCGTGCTTGACAGGTATGTAATGAATAATACCTTTGTGATCTTTGTGAACATTAATTGATTTTCATTTTGTTTTAAGGAAAAACATAATTTGAGGAAAAAATTGTGCATCCCATGAGCTTGTTCTTATATATCACTTCTTTTGCTTCTCCCAGACCAAGATGAGAGAGCTGCCGAACTAAGTAGAGAGCAAAATGAGAAAACTATTCGCAGTACCCAGACAGCTCTCCGAAACTTCAGAGAGTTTCTCATCTCTAAGTATCCTTCAGAAACCAGGGAGATCTACATCGTTCCTTGCAAAGAACTAGATGCTTACCTAGCATCCTTTTTTGTCGATGCCCGTCAGAAGGATGGTTCAGAATACGAGCCAAACAGCTTGGCCAACTACCAGTGTGGGCTGGAGCGGTATCTGAAAGAGCATCGATATGGATACAGCATCACCCGAGACAAGGAATTCAAGAGGTCCCAAGAAGCACTGAAGCAGAAGCAGATGGAACTGAGGTGCAAAGGCAAAGGCAACAAGCCCCACAAATCAATGAAGCTTACTTTTGCCGACGAGCTGATTCTCCGCAAAAGAGGGCTGCTAAGCCGATATAATCCCGAGGGATTGCTAAACCTTGTCTGGCTCAACAACACAAAGGCCTTTGGCCATTGTACTGGCTTCCACGGGTCGACTCTCAAATGGGGGGACATTAGACTTCGGGTGACAGAGACCGGCTTAGAATACTTGGAATGGATGGGACAAGATGGCAGTGATGGGACTGCCAAGATTAAGAGGACAGGCACAGATTCCAGAGTGTACGCAACTCAGCACGCTCCACAGACTTGCCCCGTGCAAGATTACAAGGAATATGCGCAAAGGCGTCCCCCCGCGATGCGGTACGAGGATGCCCCTTTCTACTTATCCATTAAGCCGGTTGTTAATCTAGCTGCATTACACTGGTACAATTGTCAGGCTCTAGGTAAGAACAAACTAGCCAAGATGGTCAAGACTATGTGTGAGAAAGGGAATATTCCTGGGAGGAAGACCAACTTCAGTGTGTACCAGAGCTGCAGCACTCTCTCTGAAGCCCAGAGTAACCAGCTGGTGCTAATCTGCAACAATTTAAGCCAACAGGCTGCTCAGTCTGTAGCAAGCCATTCTAGCACTGGCAACTTCATAGTGTCTGCATCTTATGACTCTTCTTCGGATACAGCTTGAAAGGACGTTCAGTGTGACCACGAGGTGCTTGAAGCTTTGGTGTCCGGTAACATGCATTGTCTGTGATCCTACAGTTATCTCCGGACTCGCCTTTCTCCAGTGTCAAATCCCATTATCAAAACATTTATATATACATACTACATATATATAAATATATATATATTTTTCTTTTTATGAATATGTGAATAGAAATAGCTTAGCCTAATTTATATAATATTTCTTAATGCTGATGGTGAAAAAAGAAGCATATTTATGGGGTGCTAATTTAATGGCTGATTATAAAACTGGAAAATAATTTTCAGGCCATCCCTAATTTTAGCATTACCCACATTTTAAACGTTAGTCAGTGTGGAATTTGATTGTCACTTCTTTCCGAAGCAAGATGCAAATTACAATGTAAGACAATATTGACCATTCTTTATTCAAAGCCCCAAGAAACCCTCCATATGACTGAATAGATATGGGAACGATTTAAAGTTATGATGTTGATATGTTCTGTGAAGTTCTTTGAAGGCATCATGAACAAGGGGAAAATATTTGGAATTGCCTCTATATCATTCAGCAATGCTTTCAGGCATTTGCTTTCATTGCCTTTGAAAAGTGCCCCATTTTCATTTTTAAAAGTAGAATCATCCTCCAATTCTCAAGCTTTTTAAAAGTGTGGCATGAATTTGATATGTGAAAGAATGGAGGCAGGAATATTTTTCTACTTTGTTTAATTCTTTTTGTAGTTCAGCTAGATTTTTTTTTAATTGTGTTGATGAGGCTATGGAGAAGGAAAAGGATTAAAAAAAGGGTTGCTATTTATTGCAGTGTTTTCTGTTTACGATTTAGGTCCCTGAATGTCAGTTATGTCAGCTAAGAAAATAAAAGAGAGAAATGCTAACAAAATAGCAGTTGTTTAAAAATAAAAGAACTATTAATTAACATGCAAAAGAAATATCATGGCAAATAGGAAGACTGTTAATTTTGGAAGGCTTGTCTTTTAGTGCTTTCTGTCTAGCCGCTTCATTTCTGTGGTTTTTTAAAATGTTTTTGAACATTGGACTTACATTTTAATTTGCTGCATTGAATAACTACAATCCAAAATAGTCGGTCTGATTTAAGATTGCTTAACTCTACTGGATTGTGACCTCCTCCACAATGGTGAAGCTCCACAATTGGGATAGCTCCACAATTAATTAGCAATAACCGCAACACCCATACTTCATGTGTACATTGTGTAATTGTGGATCGGATGGCAAGGTAGCTGTGCAGGAGAATAGGTAAGAAATTGCAGATCAGCTTTCTCAATGCTCTCTAATTCAAGGGAAAGAAAACCCTGGAAAATCAATAGTTGCACTAATGGACATGGACTGCAGAAATCCAGACGATTACTAGATGGCAGCAAAAAAAAAGAAAAAAAGAGAGAGATTAGAAACGATGAATCTTTGATGCAAAAGAAATGAAACAACTTGTCTAGTCTTTGCTTTTTTTTAAAAAAAGAGCCCCCCCAATTTGTCAGGGTTCCACACAGTGGGTCACCATGAAACATTTCTTGATAGAGGCAAGAGAAAAGCACCTACTGATTTGTTTATGAAAATATGGACTTGTAATATAATCGTATCACAGAGAATTGGGGCAATGCCAGGGAGCAGGTAAAGCTCTTGTAGATTTCCTCCCAACCCTTCCATTTTAGGCACTAAAGTAGAAAAAGAGTTGCGGATATTAAACACTTGATTAGTGGGTTGCTGGGAAGTAGCATTTGCTGCCCATTTTATGCAATAAAATATGTTAAACAGGTCCTGGGGGACAAGTGAATGTCATTTGTCCACTCTTCATAAGAGAATAAAGTAGTTACATTCAAAGTGTTGCTTTCGCTTATACAAACTGGGAGGATGCGTCTTGTTCTGTCTAAGACTCCTCTTTCACGGCGATAAACAAATCTTATTTCAAATTATGCACTCCTAATTTCTGCTAGCATTTATCTGACAAGAAATGAATCTTCCTGTAGCAGCTCCTTCCTTGCACACTAACCTTCCCTTTCCTCTCCTGTAAAGTAATTACTTATTCACAGCAATTTATACTTGTCTTCAGACAGAAAGGCATCTAAAGTGACTTACATATTATTAATTTAAAAAAGGCATCATCCCCATTAAATTACATACATCAGACAAAAGTGATGGGAATAAAAGAAAAGTAGCTAACTTAGCTACGGATCTCTTGAAGTTAGCTGGAGAAGATGGAGCCATTTCCTGCAGCTGTGCTACAAGTCTGATTCCGGTCAGGTTTTTCTTCTCCCTGAGTTGTTTTCATTCCTGTAGACCACTGGTGATGCTTGCTGATGATTGAATAACTAGCTGGAATGAAAAGTACTAGAAGGAAGAGGAAGCTGATGGAAGTGGCTTGGAATGGTGCTGATAGAATGGCTCTTTAAATAATTTAGGAGCCAATTGTTAAATGCCAGAATAACAACTTCATGAGGTTGGTAGCCTCACTACCCTGATGACTCGCCATTATTGAAGAAAGCATGAATTCTGCTTTATATCACTGAAAAATATGTCTATCCATCGTCTGAAGCATGTCAACATCTTCCAGTAAGATAATGATCCTAAACATTATAATGGATGAAGAAGAAAAAAATCAGTATTTTCGAAATGGCCCCTGAGTGAGGCAGGTTTAAATAATTTTTTGCTACATTGCAGTTAATCTTCCCCTCTACTCCAGCAAAGTCCAAGGAGAATTTAGCTGTATAACATAGGCAATGTTTTTACCTATGTTTTTACATAGGTAAAAACAACATGTGGTTGTTTTTACTTTGGAAGGAAGTCAGGTGACTATGACTGGGAAAAGATGCAACTGGACCTGCAAATTTTGTGTTGGTATAGGGTTTTTTTTCCCTGACAAAATGGCTGGGTAGCACTTCAACTCAGCAATGGAGAAAGAACCCATGATTGTACATTTTGGTCAGTTGTCCTTTAAAATGTGAGTCTCATATTTCTTAATGGGCCTCTATCCCTTAAGTAGTGGTTTCACTGAAAGCAGTGGGAAGCTTATGAATACAGGTAGTTCTCAGTTAACAATGGCGATTGGATCAGCGAACTCCATCACTAAGGGATGCAGTAGTAAATTGTGATGTTGCATGACTGCGCTGATCGATGACACAATTTTGGCACTTCTAGTTGCAGTCGCTAGGCAAATCCCTGCAGCGTGACATCACATGCACATTCACAACTTCCTGCTGGCTTCCCCATTGACTTCACTTGTCAGGAGCTGGTAATGAAAGTCATAAATCATGATCACATGACTGCAGGACACTGTGGCCACAGTAATAGCAATCTGGTTGTCAAGTGTCCAAATTGTGTCTGCAAAGACACAGTGGATGTACGCAAGTTAAGGACCAGTTGGAAGTCTCTTCCTCCAGCACTGTTGTAAATTCAAATGGACTACCTGTACTAGCTAAAAGCGTTAGTTAAAATGTCTGTGAACCAGGGGTGGGTTCTAACTTAACTTGCCGCCGGTTCGTTGCCTCCTGTGCTGCGTGGGCGCGCACATGCGCAGTAGAAAAAAGACCCAAAAAATTCCCCAAAAGAAAAAACAAGATGGCGATGCATGCGCAGTGCCGGAAACTCAGCTTCTGTGCATGCGCAGAAGAAAAAAAAATCAACCCCCCCAAAAAAGATAGTGGCGCCCACGGAGCAGAACTGGCTCCGTGACATCACCAGTGGTCTACTACCTACTCAGTAGAACCGGCCCGAACCGGTAGGAACCCACCTCTGCTGTGAATTGTTGTATATCACTCTTTGAAACAAACCATTCTAAACTATTTACACTCTAGCACTGACTTATAATAGGGGCCAGACAGTGAGAATTTAACCTTTGCTTAAAACTTGTTAGTCAATTGCTAATTCCTGATCTAGTGAGCAGCCTCTTTCCTTTTTCCTTTAATTGTCCCGACATCATGCCTTACTGACAAGTGTAATTGCCTAGCCTTGTTCGTTTGTGACACCACTTTATGTATTACTTAACATTGAGGTTAATTGAAGGATGTTGGCAAGATTGACAAATGGCAGGGTTTCTGTTGAATCTTGTAGATAAAAGCAAATGAACATATGTGGCTTTATAATGGTCAGTACCTGAAATAGCTTAGAAATTCACAAGTGGAAAACCTTGAACTGCTTTTATGCATTTAAGTATTCTATTGCTGGTCTTAGAAAACCCTCGGAAGAAGTGGCATCGAACAACGTAAGAGCAAACATGATTATCTAGTAACAACTATACATCCAACTGCTAGGGAAAAGGCACAGCTTTCAGGAGAGGTTGAAAAGCCTACAAACCTATTAACATTTTTTTGTGGGAATTTTTAAGTGCTCTATTTAACATCATTTAGATGCGGCCTACGTAAATTTGTGACGATGAAAACATCTAGCAATAAAAGAAAGGCAAGTATAAGGGGTACAGTATCTTTTATGGGCTGCAGAAGTCCAGAAAACCCCTAGATGACAGGAAAGAGATACTCAAGGTTTAGTAGATATCTAGTGAAATCTAGTGATCATGTAGAGGTTTTTTTTTTAATTGGCCTTTATACAAATCTGTGGAAGCTCTTTAGATGTTCATCCATGTATGTTGGATCCTTCTGCTTTGTGCACAGCTGAACCTTTAGGAACTAACCATAGTTCTTAATTACAGATTAATTTTGCATCAGACAATACAAATGCTCCCTTAATAGTTCTAAAACTGAGTTAATACATTGTATTGTTGTATTTTCTTATCCAAGGACAGGCAGCTAGTTGTTTAGGGAACAAATCTACCGTACTTACCAAAGCCATTTTTCTATTTGTGACATACCAAAATTCAATCAAGGGTATTAGATTTCCCCCCCTGTATTTCTATTCATGTTAACAGAAAAATGTCTCATTATAAAAAGTATTCTGCATGGATATTAATTTACTTTGGGTAATTAAAGTATTATCCCAGCTCTGCCTAAATAAATTATTTCAAAGCAATGTTTTATGGAGACAATGTAAGGGCATTTTTAACCCTATGGATCACTGGAAAACACATGATCATTAAAAACATGGGGGTTAGCTAGTCCAGTTCTTCCTAGCAGTTCTCTGTTCTAAAGATATCTTCAACATTAAAAAAAAGAAAAGAAAAGAAAAACAGTGACATTTTGAGAAGGGAATATTAACAATAATAATTCTATGCATTGTGTACTCCACAATTCCTGTTAAATATGCATGCTTTATAGGTGCATTTGTGATATCTGTAGAATGGATCATTAACCATTGCTGCTATACAACATCCATTGTAGCTTTAATGGAGGAGGGTGGGTAGGAATAGTGTTGTTTACTGGGAGGTTGTGCAAGTTAACAGTTCCACAAAAGATTGTTTAATGCCCATATGAGTGCCTCTTTAGAAGGAAAATAATATGTTATATTAGACACATTGTGCCAAATCTTTAAGTTGTGCTGCCCAACACATGCAGTCAAAGAGCATGAAGTATGTATAATTATTATTCTGGGCACAAATGCGTATTTTTCCTACAAATAATTGAAGTAGCACTTTTGCAGTACAATCTTATGTATATTTACCATGCCACTCTAATCTTCCTATAAAATGTAACAGAGATATTAAGAGGAGTAGAAGAATTTCTTGGGCTATGGTAGATGCTTGGGTTTATGAAGAGAAAGGTCTGCTAATGTAGATGTTCTATCAGTGACGTACTCTTGATATGTCAAGAAACTGCAGTGACATTCCATTTGGCTGCACATGGTGGAGATAGGTGATCAGTGTGGAGAAGAATCTTTTGGAAGTTTTAGGACCCCTAATTTCTCCTGTGTACCTAAGTCTGGCTGTTCCACCCCATAGTTAATGGTGGAAGAAAAGAGTGAGAGAGAAAAAGAGGTAGCTCCACTCCCCACCCTTTTTACAATAAAATGGCAGATGGTTAATATGTTGGTGGTTTGAGTGAATCATGCAAAGTTAGCTTTACATTCATAGCCTATTTCGTTTTGGTAAATAAATGGTAAGTATTTAATTTGGAGGAAAGTGCTACAGAGAATATTTAGCTCCTCACAAAAATACAATTATAATGGAATCTTAATCAGGAGATACTCCCAATGTTGTACTTTGCAATTACAGTTCCTAACGTTTCTCTACACTATTTTCTCAACATATTATTATGGGGTACATTTGTGCTAGGGATCTATAGCACTGTAGACCAATAATGCCGTTTTGTCAAACCAAATTGCTATGATCAAGCTCAGAGTTTGGAACCCTGCAGAAATACTTACTGTATTGTCATTTAAAACAAATTAAACTGAGTAGGATGGACAATGGCAGACTTGTTAGAAGACAGAGAGATATAGAAGTACTTAACAGCTTCAGAATTGGAACATTGCTAGTGAAGAACAGTAAGCTTAATAGGTTTTTCTGCCATTCGTGTTTGGTTCATCCCATGGAAAATGGAAGCAGTTTAAATTTAAAACAAAACACACACACATACAGGGAGGGAGGGAGAGAGAGAGAGAGAGCAGTCACCCAATACATGGTTAAAGAACATAACCTCATAAAATGTCAGTCTTTGTTGATAAAGTCACCATTTTTATATTGTTACAGGTATAGCACAGTAGGTTTGGGAAAATATCGTAGTTTTTGGGAATTACCAGGTGTTTACTGGCAATTGTCAGATGTAAATGTTATAATTAATCACATTTTGGTCATTAAGAGCTTTGTCAAGTTGGCGGGCTCCAGATTTTTTGGACTTCAAGCTTCCCATCAGGAGAATATAAAGCTGGGAAGATTGCATTTAACCTACTAGCCTACTGTGGGAAGTCGTGATTTAATTATAGCTCCATAATGTGAATATAGCACATGCTAAAAAAAAAAAGTATCTATAGCCACTCATGCTTTCCTTTGTTAATTTCCTACTGCTAAATGAATCAGGGTCATTAAATTGGGACTGAATAGCTATTTGCTAGTCTTGCAAAAAATAAAAGCACGAGGACTGGAAACAGCAAAATAAATCTTCACACACTAAAGAAAATGTTTGCCATTCCACTTACTTTGGGGAATTTCCTTCCCTCGTGTACCTGAACCTCTTTAACAACCCAATAAAAATTGTGTGCAATTTATTAAAAAAAACAGGGAAGAGCTGTACTCTAAGAAATGATTTTAAAATGTATATCAATCTTTATACAGACAACGATGTGATTCTTGTAAGCAAAATGTAGCCTGTATGTTTGAATATTTTGTAAGATATTTTTATTTTGTATTGGCTAATGATGACTTTTTTTTCCCAACTCATTTTTTTTCTCCCATGGTTCTATTAAAAAATAATGGACATGATTTCCCCCCCCAAAGTGATTGATTTCTCTGGATGTACAATGTTGACAGCTGTTGTGTGTTACTGATTGTTTGAAAGGTACCGTATCTAAACAGTCTTAATACATGTTAGATTTGTACCTTGCTCTTGAGCTCATTTGTATCTAAAGAGAATCCCCTCAAATGAATCCGACCTAAATAATGTGACAAAAACCTGAGATACGTAGAGCTGTGCAGAATATTAAATAATTATGCATTGAACAAAGGGCATAAAAAAGCCTCATTTGATTCATCAGGGTCCCTAAGAGAATCTTTAGCTTATACGGAATGTTGAACGCCATGTATTTAAACCCAGTCTTAAAGTTGCCAAAGTTGGAGACCCCGGATATAGAGAGTATTTAGGATCAACTATGTTCAGAGCCTTGTTTTGAAATTAATTCATTGGGACAGTCAATAATATCAATGCGACATGGATGTTTAAACCACAGTGGTCTGCCTGTGCCTAGGTAGGATGATGTATTTAATATTTTTTCTGCCAGAAGGCTGCCCCCCCCATCATATAAGAATTTTCTTATATTCTTGTGAACTATAGGCATAACATAGAGCGGGGGTGTCAAACTCAATTTCATTGAGGGTTGCATCAGGGTTGTGTTTGACATCAAGGGGTTGAGGTGAGCGTGACCAGAGTGGGCATGGCCAGCTCAACATGACTCATATCAGGGGCGGTCCGAGCGCTCTGCCAGCAAAACCGGAGCTCAGGAGATCCACATGCGGCCCATCCAAGCACCATTTTTGCTGGCAGAGGCACTGAGTGCTAGTCCTTCGCTGTTTCCAGGGCGGCCCCGCAGGCCTTGAGTTTGCACTGTTATTTTCTCCAGAATGTTTCTCCATCACAGCACTGCAATTCAAACCAAGAGGCAAACTTATTCAGGGTTTTTCAGTCTGATTCACAGATTGAGTGAACAGAATCCGAACCTGGATTTTCCACTTATGAGACCAGGGCCTACAGAATTTGTCTCTCAATTCTTGAGATTTTGAAATGGCACAAGCCTACAAATACAACATGCAAGAATCTCATGTGTTGTTGTTACTGTAGAACAAGGAATAAGGAGGAAGGAAGGGTTTGGGACCTAGTTGTTGTCATCCATTCATTTTTCAGTATTGGAAACAAGAGAGCTTTCACAGGCTCATATAATCTGACTGCATTAATGGAAGTCTTAATAGAAGTTGAGTTCATTCTTTCATCTCACTGTCCCTGTCTTAGCCATGACTTGGAGCCATTGAATCAATCAATCAGAATAGAGACTGAAAGGGATCTTGGAGATCTTCTAGTCCAACCCCCTGCTCAAGCAGGAGACCCTATACCAGTAATGGTGAACCTTTTCAGCACCGAGTGCTCAAACAAGAATGCACGTGCGTGCATGTGCATGTGCCATTGCACTGGAAACATGAAGACCAGCTGGCTGGCGCATGAATGCCTGTTGTTTGGGCCGTTTTTTGAAAATGGCCCGAAAAATGGTCTGAAAAGGGCCAGAAAAACGACCTGAAAACTGCCTGAAAACGGCCCAAAACAGGTCTGGTTTTTGGCTGTTTTCAGGCACTCTGGCACCCGTGAAGACCAGCTGGGTGGCGCACCGGAAACTAGAAGAGCAGCTGGCAATGGTGTGCGTACCCACAGAGAAGGCTCTGCGTGCTACCTCTGGCACATGTGCCATAGGTTCACCATCATGGCCCTATAACATTTCAGACAGGTGGCTGTCCATTCTTTTTTTTTAAACCTCCAGTGATGAAGCACCTACAACTTCTGAAGACAAGCTGTTCCATTGGTTAATTGTTCTCACTGTTAGGAAGTTTCTTCTTAATTCCAGGTTGCTTCTCTCCTTTATTAATTTTCATCCATTGTTTCTTTTCTTGTCTTTTGGTGCCCCTTTTCTTTGTGGCAGCCCGTCAAATACTGGAATACTGTTCTGTTCTCTAGACTGGCCATACCCAGTTCCTGCAATCATTCTTCGTATGTTTTTGTCTCTAAGCCCTTAATTGTCTTAGTTGCTCTTCTTTGCACTTTTTTCCCAAAAATCTCAACCTCTTGTTTGTAATGTGGTGACCAAAACTGGATGCAGTATTCCATTTGGTCTTACTAAGGATTTATAAAGTGGTACTAATACTTCACAGGATCTTGATTCTATGCCTCTGTTTATACAACCAACGATTGTATTTTTGGCTGCTGCGGCAAACTACTGGGTCATGTTTAAGTGATCATCCACTAGGACTCTTAAGGTTCCTCTCACAGTTATTGCAATGAGAGTATTGCAATTTGCCTGCTGTGTTAGCCACCATAATCAGCCATTCGCTTTGGGCACATCCTCCATTGGTTGGGTTCCCAAATATGCCAAATGAAGCCCACAAGGGACTTGGCAAATCCCAGAGAAGCAAAAGAATCGTGTAGAGGTCATGAATATAGTGGGGCTATAAGTAATGCTACTAAGTTGCATTTAAAAAGTTTGGTTCTGCCAGTTTACAATGAAAATTAGGAGTCTGAATCACTGTACTGTACCATATTGTTTTCCAAAAGTCTAACTGAAAACATTTACTTTCAGTTATATGACTATATCACAGTTTCCTTCTGGTATTTAAGGAATATAATTTACTATATATTAATGCATGTGATTTGCAGGCTGTGAATTAATACTGATTAATCTGGACAAAATGTTCTTTATGTTTAAGGGTATATAATTCTCACTTGGTAACCAGTGGTGAAATGCTACCTACTAGGTCCAGTTCGAGCGAGTAGGTAGCGGGGACTGCCGGTGGTTCGGAGAATCGGTGGCGGCCATAATGCGAGGCTCCACCCACCCACCTGAACGTCACCATTTCTGGTTTTTTTTATCCTCTCCGCATGTGCAAAGCCTTCCTCGCATGCGCAGAGGGTGAAAAACAATCATTTTAGGTAGACAGAAATGCTTGCAAGGGTCAAATGCCTCCTTGCATAATGACAGCTACCTTTTTGTTCTTTGTGGGTTAATCCCATGGGCTATCCCATTCAAACTGGGATTGCAAAAAGGGAGGGTATGCTGAATTATAAACAGATTTGGGTGTGTGATTCTACCACTAAAAAGTAAGGCTAAAAACACTGAAAAGAACTTTATTTTTGGGAATGCTGCAAAATTGAGTCAAGAATGAAAACCATTTGCAAGAGAGAGCAATTTGACAAAAACGTTTCAGTGGTTTTCCATATCCAGAAGACCTCAGAGTAACTGTGCTGAGCTTTCAAACTATAGTTGCTGCTTTACAGTCTCAAGGTATAGATTTTACAAGTTGAAGTCCAGAAGTCTTAAAGTTGCCAAATTTGGAGACTCCTGCAGTATAGAATCAGTTAAGAGGAGTCAAAAGCATCAAGATCAGGTAGCAACTGTACAATCAAAGGCCCATCTCTTTTTACATGTGCTTCACATATGAGTGATGGCGAAAAGTGGGAGGGATATTTGATCTCTGCGGTTCCAGCTACCAGCTTGACATTTTTTGACCTTTCCCAGGGATTCCGATTTGCATGAAGTAATTAGTATTAGTATTAGAAGTCAAGATAAACTGGAGTCTAATCTCCTGTCAGATATAAAGCCTTTCAGATGAACTTGGATAAAGGAAGGAAATATTTACATGCTGCTCAGACACCTTGGAGAAAAGTGTGGGATAAAAATCTAATGAGTAGAAAGTAGTTGATAAAAGATAATTAATCCATAGAGACGTCACTACGAGCTCATTTGATGTTTTAATACATTGGGAGGCCACGTCTATATTGAAAAATGGAAGGAAGGAAGGAAGAAGAAAGAAAGAGAAAGGAAGGAAGGAAAAGAGGAAGGAAGGAAGGAAGAAAGGAAAGAAAGAAAAAGAAGAAAGAAAGAAAGAAAGAAAGAAAGAAAGAAAGAAAGAAAGAAAGAAAAAGGGAAAGAAAGAAAAATGC
>JANHFT010009496.1:276801-286895 GCA_032467955.1 Pseudoxenodon macrops
TCTGGCTCCTGCAAGGATGGGGTGTACTTTCCCGTTTTTTTTTCTTCCAGAGACTGTAAGGCCTTGCAAGAGCATTTTCTGAAGTTTCCAGGCTTCATGCAACCTGGAGCTGTCTTGGATAGACATTACGAAAAATATTTACAATTATGTAAGTACTTATTTATTAAATAATAAATTATCACTCTGTTATGAATTGCTTCTCTTTTGTCTGGTGTGTGTGTCTGTGTGAGTGAGTGTGTGTTTGTGTGTGTGTGTGAGAGAGAGAGACAGAGCGAGAGAGATGCCAGAAGAGTTAAGGAAGGCATTTTCTGAATTTTTGACATGCCAAGTCCAAAACATTTACCATCACTGATCTATTTGAAGCCTCTGCATCGAGAGCCTGCTCAGTGCAGAATCTACCAGAGCATTTCTGAGAGATGACCACCCAGCCTTCGTTTAAATTCTTCTAATAAATGAGAACTCGCCACTCTGAAGGTCACCCTGTTCTCCTGGCTGATACCTCATAGTCAGAAAGCTCCTCCAGTGACTTGCCTTATTCTTAAGAACTGACTTGCATTTTTAACTCATTGGCTTTTTGTCTTACTCTCTGGGGGGGAAAAGAATCAGTCTGCTCCCTCCCCCTTCTTTGTGACAAGACTTGATATTTGAAGATTGTTATCATATCTCTCCATGGTACTCCCTTCTTTAGGCTGAACATGTTCAGGTTCTTTAGTGTTTAATTGTTCTTCATAGGACTTGGGTTTCACCATGCACCTCCTCAACCAATCACGGAACTCAGTGCTATTAACAAGCACTTTTGGAGTTTGGTCATTAAACCAGCTGTGAGTTCATGTAGTCAAAGCTGTGCTACATGAGTTATTGCATCCTTTTGCTACCTTTTTTAGAATACAGCCCCTCATATATAAAACTAAAAATGTTAGATGCATCCAAATCTCATTACAGATTGAAACATATCATATATGGCCCCGTAGAACAAATTCATTCAAGTAACAAACAATTGAATGCGTGCTCATCTTCTCAATTAAAAGCAACATAGAACTATAAGACTTTCATCGCTTCTTTAAAACGTAGAAGTAAGGAATCTAATATACAGGTAGTCCTCAATTTACAGCCACATTTGAGCCCAAAATTTATGTTGCTAAGTGAGAAACTTGTTAAGTCAGTTTTGCCCCATTTTACGATCTTTCTTGCCACAGTTGTTAAGTTACTAAGTGAATCACTGTAGTTGTTAAGTGAATCTGGTTTCCTCATTGACTTTGCGGGTCAGAAATTTGCAAAAGGAGACCCCATGACTCCAGGACACTGCAACCACCATAAATATGAGTCAGTTGCTAAGCTAAGCTAAATCATGTGATCATAGGGATGCTGCAATGGTTGTTAAGTGTGGAAAATGGTCACAAGTCACTATTTTCAGTGCTGTTTTAACTTTGAACGGTCACTAAGCAAACTGTAGTAGTAATCACCAAGGTGAAAGAGATGCACAATTTGGATCAATATGAAGCAGTTGGATACACAACGCTATAATCTTTCTGTTTGCTTTTTACACCCACTTTATTGTCTCGCCTCTCCACTTGCTCATATTTTAGGAAGTACTGTTTCAAGGATAGGAATTACTTTTGTTGCCTTCATCTTTCTCTCTCCTTTCCAGTTTTGCATTCCTTGCATTGATAGGCAAACCAAAATTAATCCTTTGTTGTTGATTTCTCCTTGTGGGACTTAACTGTAGCGCCTGTAATTTTTCCTCCCACACAGCAATGCTCCATCCATGTACATCAGTGGCAATAATGAATAATCCAACAACAATTGGATTATTAGAAGAAATTACACCAATGGACCAAAGAGATTGGCCAACTATTTGTCTGAAATTGCATAGGGCTTCCTGCTTGACCAAGGGGTTGGACTGGAGGACCTCCAAGGTCCCTTCCAACTCCGTCATTCTGCTAGATGAAAAGATTAAGAGATTCATTATCTTGTTCTCTCTGAAAGTTGCATTTTTCCTCCTCTTTTTCATCAGCTTTGAATTACTGGATGCTGAATGATTCAGCCTATGCAGCTTCTTACTTTTGAATGCTTCCAAAAACCCAAACATGAGTGACAAAGAAAAGGTAGACTTCACTCCTGAATTCAGCCTAAGAAAGGGAAAGGACAGGGAAGAAAATAGAAGTTTTAAGAGAAATGTGAGGTGGACAGAAACTTTGTAGAAGGCAAATGCCCTTTTTAAGCAATAAAACACTTCTGCGAATCTTATAAAACAGAGGAAACAGAGGCAGATAGGGATCCGAAAATTAGCCATAATCTAGTTCTAGTCCTTAAGACAGCTATTATGCCATCAAAGATACCTCATGGATTTATAAAAGGTAAGAGCGTCTCCCACCTAGAGGCAGTTGTGGTCCTGCTGACATTTGGGTCGCCTATATAGTTCCCAGTATGCTTTTTAAATAATGAAACTCTCCCTGAGCACCTTTTTGATCTCCCCAATTCATATTTTCCACTCTGAAAAAGACGGCTCGCTTCTAGCTCAGTGGGCCAAGAGGGCAGTGGCAGTTAATATACAAAGGTAATATTCCCTTCTCTCAGACAACTTCAAGGGCACCTTATGTACAGAGTATCCGTGAGGGAGAAATCTCAGCAAACCACTTGCACAATTCACAGCAATACAGCTTCTTTCAGTGCTCTTTCAGATGCATGAGAGGTTGACATCACGAAAAGGCTAGATCAAAAAGGCTAACCTTTTTTGGCTCAGGTGCCAAAAGGGCACGCGCGTATGTGCCCACACCCATAATGCAATGCCCTCCCCTTGCGCATGCGTGTGCTGCCCTCCCGGCGCATATGCACAGGCCTCACTGAAGTCTCCGAACTTCCAGTTGGCCCGTTGTGCTGTTTTTCGTTGTCGATGGCAAAAACGGCCTCCCCCCACCCTTCGGAAGGCCGACAATCAGCTGGCCAGCACGCACATGCGCACTGCAGCTGACATAGGACAACGCCTCGCGTGCCCTCAGATATGGCTCCGCGTGCCACCTGTGTCATGCGTGCCATAGGTTCGCCATCACGGGCCTAGATGACCTGAGAGAAACTTCAGTGACAACTTGTAGCTTTATTAATTATCCAGGACAAAACCTACCTTGAAAAACAACCCGAAACATCTTTTAAGATAGCTTTTATAAAACTAGAGAGCCCTCATGGATACACTGCTTGTATTGGTCTAAGACAGGGGTGTGAAATTCGCGGCATCACATTGTCATCACGTGACTTATCACTTTTCCCCCTTCGCTAAAATGGGGTGGGCGTGGCCAGTGGGTGATGCATCTGGCCCGTGGCCCACGCGTTTCACACCCCTGGTCTAAGACTATAACAAATTGACTCATTGACTACAGCTCCTTGATACTTTTATTTGTAAAAGTAGCTGTTATTTAGAGAAATTCAGGCTAGCTAGCTAGCACTTGCCTATGCATTGTATTAACTTCCCTTTTATTTATTCACTTTTTAAATAAAACCTTTTAAAAACAAAATCAGGTAATTCTTCCAGTTTTGCAGTGCCCAATAGAGTTGTCTGCAGCACATTAAACTAGAAAATGTGTGTTGTCTTTTTTCAAGGATTGTGCATCTCACCCATCTATTTTCAGCGTATAATGAAGCTGTTCAGTATATTGACATGTCATTAAATGTTTTTTTCTGCTCGGCATCCGCTAAGATTTCCCCAAGGAAATCGTGTATTTTCAATCTACTACTGTATCTGGTGGAAGGAGCTTTTGTTGTTGTTGTTATTGATCAAAATTACTGCTGGGAATTGATTATTTGATTATTTCACAAGCACAGAAAGCAGAGCAAAAAGAGAAAGATAAGGCCAAAATACGAGGGAGGGGGAGATGGAAAGGGAATGAAGAGGTTCAGATTTGTTCATATCCAATTGTTGAAAATTATGAGAAGATAAGGAGTCGACAATAGGAGTTACTAATTCTTGAGGATACGTGGCTTCAAAGTAAGAAGCAGCACTTCTATCTTGGGTTGTGTTTTTTTGTGTGTGTGTGTGAGGTGGCTCCTTTCCCCTTGTCCTGGGTACCCAGACCCGCCCCCCAAAAAACCAGGAATAGTAGAATAGAATAGGAATAGAATTCCTTATTGGCCAAGTGTGATTGGACACAAGAAGTTGTCGTGGGTGCATAAGCTCTCAGTGTACAAAGAAAGGTGGCGATACAAAGTTAAAAAATATTTCCTCCATTTATTTTATTTTAAACTTGCAAGGCAACTATCAGGAGGCGCATGATTAAAAGATTAATAGAAAATGGAAAAAAGGTGGAGAGCAAATTAAAAGCCGAGTAAAGGTTTAACATTTATCATTTAAAAACAGCTCACGGACTCAGGAGCAGAATGCCTGGGGAAATGAAAGAGATAGTTGAAGAGAATATTCAATAAGCAGGTTACAGTCACCAAAATGGATCTCTGGGATCAGCCAATCTTAGATGAAGGAGGGAACTTTTTTTTTTCATTGAAAAGGTGTTTCAATGGGGGGGGGGAAAAGCATTTGTTTACAGGTAGTCCTCGACTTACAACAGTTCATTTAGTGGCCACTCAAATTTACAACGGCACTCCAAAAAGGACTTATGCCCGTTTTTCACACTTACGACCGCTGCATCATCCTCATGGTCACATGATCAAAATCCAGACGCTTGGCAACTGACTCATATTTATGACGGTTGCAGTGTCCCAGGATCATGTGATTACCTTTTGCAACCTTCTGACAAACAAAGTAAATGGGGAAACCAGATTCTCTTACCAACCATGTTACTAAAACTGTGACAAGGAACATTGTAAAATGGAATAAAGCTCACTTAACAACTGTCTCGTTTAGCAACAGTAATGTTGGGCGTAAGTTAAGGGCTACCTGTATTTATTTAATTATATTTCATATTTCTTAACCACCCATCTCCCTCCTGCCAGCTCTGCGGAAGTCACATTCTAGAAGAGTTTGCTAGTTAGCCAAGGACTCAAAGTGGGTTATTTTTTTTGCTTTTAACACATCAGTGCTTTTCACAGTACAGATTCAGCCCTCTAGTAATTTTGTATTCCAAGGAACATCCATCCCACTGCAAATTTTCCCATCAATTTCCTACTTAAAATTCTCTGCCTGGATATGCATTTTTACTGCATTTTCCCCACCTAAAATATTTCAGTTTGTTTTTCCATTGAATTGCACAGCTTATATGTTATATTAAAAGTGGAAAAAATACTGAAATATCTTGGTGTGGTTTTTTTTACATCCACTTTATGCACTAGCTTATAATAAACATTGACTGGATCACTTTTACAAATAGTATATTATTGAAATCTGGCATTTTAAAAGGGGTGTTTGGCCTTGTATATCCACTTTAATACTGTGTAGTCATTCATTCATTGGACTGTATATGCTGCTTCAGTCAAGAGTGGTTTTAGGTGGCTAGATCTAGGCACTCTTTAGGCAGTTTTCTCCATCATCTGCACTAACAAGTAGCATCAAAAAGAACCATGCAACAATTTGGGGAAGGAAATTATAATTGGGACTGTCCTTACTCAGAGTACTGGAATATTTGGTATTAGAAAACTCAAGAACAGGAATGCTCTCAACAAATTACAATGGAATTTCTTAGGAAGCGCCTAAAATTCCCCCTTGCCAAAGAATGATAAAATTCTGTCAAATTCATAATCTGGCTGGCTTATTCTGTGAAACTGGGGAGGCTTCCGAGATATTATTAACTACCCCAGTTTGTACATCAGGGTTTCCCAAACTGTAAATTGCACCTTTCTTGAAGAGATGCAGAGTCCAAGGCAGGTGTGAAGAACCTTTTAGTTACATTGTTACAATATATCCTCTTTTCCCAACATTTCATTGTATTGTTTTCCTTGTTGATTTGGAGGTGTGTATATTAAGAGTACACTAAAGGGAGAGGTGATGGCAAAACATTGAGGAATCCTTGGTGTACAAATGTATGCTACTAGCCTAAGAACGGCCGCATATTCACTTGAGCGTGCCTGTTAGTCAACACTTTTGGTAATAGTTGTTTCCATTTATAGCTGAGGAAACAGAAGGCACTTCAATAATAGCACATCTGTCCCTTGTCTCCAATGAATCTACTTCTGATCGCTGTCGTCCATTGCTGGCAGCACATCTAGAAGAGGAGATACTGGAAAGCCAAGAAGCTGGATAAGATAAATGTAGTCCTAACTTTGTGTATAACAAACAAATGTTCATGATAAAACTGATGTGAGAAATCTACCCCAGAATGACGCCATTTGGCTCCTAGGTATGCTTTAGTGGTGTTTTTTTCTTAAGAGCTACACGATAAGCGGGAATTCAGCAGGTAACGTTTGCTCCAACTGCCAAGACCATCTGTCCATTTGGAAGTCTCAATCTTGTTTGTGCATGAAGTTTTCGTGGAAGAAAAAGAAAGGAGACGAATGCCAGATTCTGGCTATGAGACTTGCACAAATGAGACACCGCCAACTGCCAGTTATATACAATTAGATGAATATTGTCTTAAAATGTGTACTTTCAGCTTAATCTTTTGGAAAGTCCCTGGTAATCACACTATCAAAACCTCATGAGATGAAGTCATCTTAGTTTGGGGAATCGTGTATTCTTTTTGCACCTACCTTTCTGTTGCAATTGTTTACTTTCCCAGGTGATTCTGTCTTATGATGGAAGCCTTTGAAAAGAGTCCAACTAACCAGTTGTGTTAAATATTAAATTTATTTGATACATTTGTCCCATGCATGTGGTTATTTCTCATTGAATTTGTAAACCCCAACATTCTACTTTTCACGGTATTAGGAACGATTAAAACTCACCTGTAAAATGTATGCATAATCGATTTAATAAATGGGTAATAAGAGATTGTTATAGATCTTTCTGTTACGGAGACACTGTACTTCCCTCCTTCTTCAATTTTCTGATTTAAAGCCTTATTCATGTGTGTTAGAAAATGAAAACAAGTTCTTTATAAATGCCAATAGATATGTAATAGGAGAATAAAAGCAGGGAATTTCCAGAATACATTTTATGTTGTCTCCCAAAAACAAAATATCAGGAATTCAAAATCAAAACCATTTTGAACAGTTTTCAGTTCTTCTCACAAATGATTGCCTGGAAGTTGAAAAAGCAGCTTAGATGAATCCAGATGTTTTCTGTTTCATGAATTTTCTCTTACTCTACATCTAGCCGTGGTAATACAGGAAGAATAAGATTCCCAAAGGCTGAGTCTTGTGTTATAAAATATCCTGAAGAATGTGCATGAGCGTGCTGGAAAAGGAATAGATACACCTGTTTGAAAATTATACACATAAGGCAAATAAGCAAATTCCATCCCCATTGCCATCCCAGCTAAAGAAGCCCACGAAACAGTTTCAAAATGATTCAGCTATAAATTTCAGTGCCCAAAAGCTTTCATACACACTTTCATCGTTTTGAGATAAAAGTCAGCCAAGGCCTAGTAAAAGTCAGAATTGGTCATTTAAATCTGACAGGAATTTTCCTCAAAGGCCATTTGTCTACTTGCTAATTAAATTCTTTAGGAGCATTTGGACTGAGTCAGGCTCCCAATACAGCTTGAATTCCAACTGATCTCCAGCAGGTAGTGCACATCTAAAACAAAAAAAAAATTATGCGACACAGAATGAGCAGACATAATCCTGGCTCTTATTTCAGCACCATAATCATATCAGAGCATTCATTTTGTATTTAAGCAGTTTCCAAGCTATGATTGTCTAATTTTCGGTTTGCCTGGGCCGCCCTGAATGAAGAGGAATTGTCTTGGGCTACATATAAAATATATTATAGTTAATGTATATAAATAACAAACTGTCTTTCTTATATCTTTTTTATTATCTTGTGGGGCCACATTACTCCCTGTCCAGGGCCACAATGTGGCTCGTCGGCCGTGGGTTGGACATGCCTGCTTTAAGCTTTTGTGAGGAACATGATTTTTTATTCCTAAAAATAATTCAATTGTGCCAATTGAAGAGTGAAACAGGCACTGCTGGAAAATCTGATTCTCTCCTTTGTGTATTTTCCCTTATCTTCCTCTCTGAAATCTGCTGTGGAAGATTAACCTTTTGCATCAGTTCTGTGGTGCACATAGGAGGACTAGGAGAGAGAGGAGAAGGGAAATTTTTGATTCACAATCAGAAATGCATCATGTAATATTAAATGGAAGCCCATACTTTCCAAAGGCACAGGATTAACAGTGTGATTTTATTCTTAAGCTCATGTGGACTCTACCACAACTGTTTTGGCCTGTTTGTTTCTTCTGGATGTGCACAAGCAAGTCACACACCTGAGCTGAGCATTATCCCTATGGTTGGAGCATTGCAAAGGACATTGTGCCCAAGTACAGACCCAGCACTTAGACCAGGGATATCAAACTCGATTTCATTGAGGGCCGCCATCAGGGTTGTGTTTGACCTCAGGGGGTCGGGATGGGTGTGGCCAGAGTGGGAATGGCCTGTTCGATGTCACTGTCTGGGGCGCCTGAGCGCTCTGCAGGCAAAATCAGGCTCCCGAGCTCCATTTCCGGGTGTGACGGCCTCCTGCAACCCTCTGCCAGCGAAAATGGAGCTCGGGAGGGCAGGCCGTCACAGCCGGGAATGGAGCTCGGGAGTCCGATTTCGCTGGCAGAGGCACCGCGGGCCAATCCTTCACTGTTTCCAGGGTGACCCCGTGGCCAGATCTAAGCACCCCACGGAACAGATCCAGCCCGCGGACCTTGAGTTTGACACCGCTACACTTAGACTAAATGCTGGTTTACCATTTTTAGAACGATCACACAATAATTTCAGAGAAACTGAAACAGGAGTTGCCATAAATGTCTGAAGGTTGATTGGGTGCTGAAGACAGAAAAGTGAATATGAACCTCAGAAGATTGGGATTAATATCCCAAATTGGTTGCAGGTTTTGTTAGACAGCCTCCAGTAATTCCCAGTGGAAGAAGAATCTCAATGGAAGAGACTATCATTACGAGAAATGTAGGAATATTTCCCCCCCTAAATTCTCCCTGTCCTTCACCACCAAAACCACCGATCTCTATGAAGCTGCAAGCTTTTACCTCAGCACTGACCAGGAAAAACATACCTGTAAAGCAGCTTTCTGCTGCGCTGCTATGTGCTGCTGCTCGGCGTGATCCCGAAAATCCTTGTTAACGGAGGGTCTAGCCAAAGAGATGCTGTAAATAACAGAAGGGAGGGAAAGAGCCACATCACACCAGGGCAGTGGAGATGAGAAAGAGCACAGGACCAATGCAAAGGTTTGTGGGTAGAGTCAAAACTTTCATGGTTGTTTCTTTTTTTTTAAAGAGAAGATTTGAGGAGAAATCTAATGTGCCCAGAACCACAAAGGGGATGGTCTATTCTGCTCTGGAAAGATGTGCTCCCCTAACGACATTCAAGCTCAAACATAAAGAACAACCATGTCTGGCTATAAATCAAAGTCAGCTGGAAGATATGAGGGAGAATAAGCTCCTAGCTTCTCCTCTTGCCTATGCTGCATGTTTTTCCTTTCTCACAGTGCCACCCAGTGCCGTGCCTAAGTACCTGAATAAAACAATAGCACTAACCAGCAGCCCATGGACTTCATGTTGGGGAGTTCATATATTTGGTAGAGTGGTGGCAGAATCCTGACTGCAGGAAAAGATTTTCCCCTTGAGACAGGGTCCCAGCAAGGCCTCTTTGTAATATATCTTGTTGATATGTTACAGAGCAGAAACATGTGATTATAGTAACACAATCCTATTAGATTTTAGTTTAACTTTAGTTTAGAGGTGCCAAAAAGAGAAACAAGCTGTTTTAAGTGTTGCTTTTTGTTTCCCCTCTGAGCCTCTTAATATTATCATGATAAAGTTCCAACACCTCAGAGAGGAAGCAAAGAAAGACGACTATTTTTTATCAAAGACTTTTTTTTTTAATGGGAAAAGATCCAGAGAGGCGACTTATATGAACTCTATGGGAGCCTGAGACAAGGAAAATACAATCCAAAGCAGGGGTGAAATGCTCCCGGTTCGGTAGAACCGTTACCGGACATGTGGCCTGGTTCGCAGTACCGGTAAGCTGGCTGGCTGGCCACGCCCCCG
>JANHFT010009499.1:10612-32852 GCA_032467955.1 Pseudoxenodon macrops
TTTCAAAGGTTTTCATAACTACAGATGTTAGAGCAACTGGTCTGTAGTCATTCAGTTCCTTGATGGAGGGCTTCTTCAGCACAGTGTAACGTTTGAAGCAAGAAGGAACATGGCACATATCTAGTTTGATATGATGGCTATCTTCTGCTCCATGAGAAAAATGGATTGACTTATTCTCCAAAGGACCTGAAGGTAGAACAAGAAGCAATGGATGAAAACTTGTTAAAGAAACAACCAATCTGGAAATAAAAAGAAATTTCCTGACAGTGAGAATAATTAATTAATGGAATACCTTGCCTCCTGGATTTGTGGATGCTAGATTGCTGAAGTTTTCAAGAAAAGATTGGACAGCCACTTGTTCAATAGTGTTAGGTCTTATCATTGGGCAGTGGGTTGGACTAGAAGACCTGCAAGGTCCTTTCCAGCACTATTATTCTATGAATCTATGATCCCAGATTGTAAGATTTTGCCAAATGTTTTATATTATCTTCTTACCAGAAGTCCAATTAAATGCTTGTTTCTTTTAGGCAATCTTCAGATGTGTAAATTAACCTAACATCTGAGATTATTTTAATTTTAAGCAGGCTGGCCCTTATCAATGTACTTTAATTAATTTGCTTTTATGCTAAATAGTTATTATTTTAGTCTTAAAATTATTTGCTATCTTGAATTCTCAGGCTTCAAGGTAACAGATAGGTAGATACTCTGTACCAAGTGGAAAATAATAATTAGCATAATCAAATTGATCCCATAATATAGGCCACCTATTTCAGTATTATCTGTTGAAATCCATGTTAATAAATTGACTCAGCACGAGTAAAACTTTATACAACTTTTTAAAAGCATGGTAACTTAAAACAGATTTTCAGGACAATTGGCACAAAACTCTGATTTCACTAATTTGAATTAATCTCTTACTCAGTTGGACACAATTAAAAGTGCATGAGCATACTTTTAAAGTACTACATTAGCTGTGTCTATGTTACCTTCATAAATTCTTCTTTGTACCATTATTTAGATATCCTTGTAGGACTACTGAGAAAAAAAATCCTGCTGCACTGAAATATGGACTAAGTAAATGTTGGCACTAGACAAACAGCTTTTGGTTTATCTAGAATTTTTTTACTACGATTAAGGTCTATCTAATTTTTGTTTGTAATGTTTTCCCTACTTCCTTGATGTATCATCTTGCTGATCTTTTTGACACAGGCAACCTTTTTTTTTGTAGTTTTTGCAGTTAAGTTGGAGGGAGAGAGAAGGGAACGTATCCCTATAAAGACATACATGCAGATTTCTTCTCTCTAAAATGATTTAGGAGTAACTTTGAATCTGCCCTTTTATATGATGTAATCATAGATTGTGTAGCATCCAGAGTATCACAGTTATGAAAGATAATCCAGAGAAATTTATTGAGTAACATCTGTCATGGGTTCTTTTTTAACCTGCATCGAATTATATTGAATCAGACACCAAATAGTATTTTTACATCTCTGTATAAGGGTTAGGGAAATGTTTTATTTAAAAAAAAAAAAAGTAATATTTGAAATGTTCAAGTCTAAATACGTATTTTCCATTGTCTCTATTCTATATTATATCCTGTTACTACTTTCCTGTATTACTACACTAATTGCAATTCAAATGCCATTTCAGTACTATACTCTATAGTAATAATATTATATAATGATCTTTTCTTTGTACCGACACTGTTCCGTCTTAATTCCTCTTTTATCTTGCTTTTTTCTTCTGTTCCTGGCCAGCATGTAGAGTATTTGCAACTTTCCACACTGTGCTTTTATACTTGCACTTTTTCTTGCTGTGCTTCTATACTTTTGCTGTGGACTATTCTCTTCCTTTGAAGGTAAACCATTTTCTTTTGTTTGGCTGCTTTTAGGGTCGCTGCAGGGCTTTCAAAATACATATACCCTCCCACACCTGATTCAAAGTTGCCTCTTTATTGGCAGCCCTGCTAATGTTGGGGAAAATAACTAAATAGGAAGGGAAGAAGGCAGCACAGAGGTCGGCGGTCTTTCTTTACATCGTCATGTATATTTATATATAATATTGTTTTGCTTTTTTACAATTCCATTATCTTAAAATGTTCCTTGATGGTTTTTTACAATTCCAACATTGACTAGAAGTGCCTTTATACGTCTTATATAATCTATCTGGAATCATATTGCAATGGTACACCATTTTGTAAAAATTAAATTTAACATGATTTTCATCCCATGCATGATTTGGTATGATTGGTAATCAGGGGTAGGTTCTACTTACCTTTCCTACCGGTTCTGGTTGTGATGGAAGTACGTGTTTTGCATGTGCACTCTCACTGTGCTCGCTCGCGCACGCCTGTCACATCCAGGTATTGGCTCTAATATAACCCTCTGTGCATGTATAGGACGCTTTGTACATGCGAAGAGGGTTATTTTCGAGACAATTTCCACCAGGAGGACTAATTTCCTCTGGAGAACCGGCTCATGCGTATGGCCAGCCAACTGTCACTGCCGGTTCGGCGAGCGGAAGTAAATCTCCGCTAACAGTTCTATAGAACTGAACCGAACCGGCAGCAACCCACCTCTGTCACTCATACTTCAAGTTGAACTGTGTGACTATTATCTAGCAGCTCATGTTCAGCTACCACAGATTTTTCAAGTTGTTTTAGCTAGCAATATTTGTTCACGTTCTTACAGTCAATTCTTAACACTAGGTTTTGTAGTTCCAATATATTCCTGGCCATAGAACAATATATTATTGAGATTTATAAACTTCCTAATAACTTTGACAAGAAGGAAGAGAATCAACAAACGTTATGTAGAATCTTCAACAGTCTCGCATGAAAAATCATACCATACCCAGTAGTTTGTTTCACAGAAATACTGATAAAACCTAGCTGCTTTGGAACTCCTTCAAATCAGACCAACTGGTAAAGTGCCAGGCATTAAATTTTACACTAGCTAGAAAGATCAAAGTAGCAGAGTTTGGCATGGCTTCTTGAGAAGTAGGGTGTCAGCTTTCTTAAGTAGAACCAGGAATGCTAGCTTTATAAGAATATGGTCCAGACTTGGTTTCCTTTTCCTCCTAACTGACAGATGTTCCTGTGATGTTTTTCTTTGGGTTTCTCCTGCTGCTCACTGTGTTTAGTCTTTTGTTTGACTTATGGATAAGCTTTTGTGGAATTTTCTGACACTTAACCTATGAACTGTCTTGGACTCCTCTCAGCATTCTAGCTGCCTCTGAACTCTTCAAACTAGATGCTGGCATAATTTAAAAACAAAAGCCTTGTCTCTGAACTCTCCAAGTCTTTTTATTCTTTAAATTGATGGCCCTTATCTCTGCCTTGGTTATTAGTGGAAGATTAACCAAATGCTAATAAGTGATCCCTGGTTTGTAATTGCCTAATCTTTTGTTTGTACCAAGAAAGCATTATAGGACATGGTAGAAATATACAAAATTATGCATGGCGCAGATAATAAGGATGCAGTTATATTTTTTCTATTTGACTCACGTTATTAGAAGTAGAGATCATTGATCAAAGTTAGAAGCAGGCAGAATCAGGAAACATAAATGAAGGATTTAAAAAAAAATATCAGGCATAAGTTATGGCTACCAAGTCTGGATCATAAAAGTCTAGATGGCAACAAAGATTTACAGAGCAGATTTATTTATTCAACGTATATTGAGTTTAAATAATTCTTTGTTGATAATTAGTGGCCATCCCAATTTGTGTATGCAACATTTGGTGGACCCACATACTTTAAATTTGGGAATTAATTAGTATTAGATGGACTGAACACAAACTGATTTAAAAAGGAACTAAACAAATTTATGGAGGAAAGCCTCATTCTGTAACTTTCCTTTTCATTCTGGAGATGTGCAGCCCTTTTATCCTCTGTTTCTTCATCTGTCATCCTCATTGCTGCTTCCTGACAATATTTGGTGTCATCTTTTGATTATGACACATTACCTCTCTTTCCGTGAGGCATAATTATGCTGATGATACTTTAATTTGCTCTAAACAAATATTGTATTTTTGTTTGTGTTGTATGGTTCCATTATCACCTCAGAACAGTTAAGAATCCATGCTTTCTTCTCCACTGAGTTGTAGGAAGCTGTCAGGGACAGTTTAAAAAGAACATGATGTGATCACAACTGACTGATGGGCCTGAATGCAAAGAGACACATGAAGAGCACATGACTTACCCAAGCAACTTGCAACCTTCCCATTGATTTTCCTCCTGTAAACTTCCTAGGAAGAAAGTTGCAAATCCAAATCTGCTGCTACACTCCCACTGTCAATTTCAGTCACTTGATCTCCATGGACTTTCTCCTTTCTTCCCAGATTTCCTCATTGATTTCTGGGAAAGTGTCAGGGAATGTTGTAAATGAAAATCACGTGACCACAAAAAGTACAGAGCTGGTGCTGAACTGTAGCAATGCAGCCTCACTGAAACAGCAAGACTTTTCCAAAATGTCATTCCCATTGGGAGTAATGGGTCCTTTGTTCTTCTTCTTTAAGAAGAGCATTCTTTAAGTTTGTTCATTTGAGACACTTGTTTGAAAACATTTTGTCCTATGGCATACTATTTCACCCAGTTAAGGGTTACAGATACAAGAATGTTAGTAATATATAGGCAGGCTTTTTCTCTATTTCATCTATCATGAAGCGTAACAACAATAAAAATAAGATTAAATCAGCATGCAAGTATAATAATGAGAAATATATTTTTAAAAACCTTATGATCCAGTTGCTGCTGTGCCCAACAGATAAAGGAAATTACCTAAAGTTACCTGTAAACCTGAAGTTTTCTTAGCTGATTTGTGGACTCCTAAAAGCTTTAACTGTAGAGAGAAAGAAAAATTAAAAAATGAACTATAAGAATACCAAGTTCTATTTTTATTTTCTGTCTAATGTTTTCTACCTTCAAGAGAAATCTGAAAGTTGCTCAGCTTTCAATTCCTACTGTGACGTTTGTCTATGTGTCAAAAAACAGTAAAATGAATTAGAAAGATTAATCAGAGTTAGATGGAACTAAAACATGACCTTAAGGAAAGCATTGAATTTCTTGAGCAGTTCTCTGGGAGATGTTTAATTCTGGCTGAAAGTCTGGTTGTATTTGGTTTATTATATATAAATAAAATAAATATTACAAGGACCACTTAACTCAAGAGGAAAAAAATTGCATGAGGAGTAATTCATGAATAACTTTCAGTAAATGGTACCTGTCAAGTCACTTACACATACATTACATGAAGTAATAAGTAAAGTCATGGATATTTTTTAATTATTTTGTTAATTTATGTTTAAAATTAGAATTCTTTGGCTGATTTCACACATGCTTGATTTAAGAAGAACAAATTGAGAAACATGTGCCCCATCTCCATCAACTGTAAATTAATAGCTTCTTAGACAGGATAACCCTGAAATGAATTTGACCTTCTCACAAATTATTCTGACTCACAAAATATTTTTATGCAGGCATGTAAAAAGTTGTAAAGTTCTGTATTCTTCAATAAGCATAATCTGTTTCCTATGTTTGCATGGAAACAAATTGACATTTGTGCCCCTAGACTAGAAAACATCCCATATGAGGGAATTTAGCGCTGAATTTTGTTTGTGTCAAACAAAGTAACAGTCTTCAGTCCTAATATCTCCTTATTAAAACATAGTGTCAGCTGCCAATTTTTGTTTTCTTTGAAGCGTGCTAGCAACTCCATAACCAGGGGAGCAGGCATTTGGTAGGGGAAGAGTGCTGGCGGTGTGAATGAATGCTGTGGGAAATTGGAAAGTATGGACACTAATAGGAACCAGAGGTGCCAAACTGAGTCATTTGCCTCCCTTCAAGGACGCCGGTCCTAGGAAAGGAATTTACAATGGCACCAGGGGCACCAGACTCCCAAAGCATCAAAACAAAATGTGATTGGACTAATCTCATAGGGGGACAGCTTTGGGTACCTGGGAATTGCTTTCAATATATGATTTTCATCAGTGGTGGGTTACTCCCGATTTGCAGCAGTTCGGGAGAACCGTTAGTGGAGACAATAATCTAATAGAGAACCGGGTCCTTCTGACATTCAGTTTGGTCCACCCACCCACCCTCCCAGGGTCCTTTCTACTCTTTATCTTCTCAGCTGATTAGCATGGCAGAGTGGATTGCCATGGGAATCAGCTGTACTCTCCCCAGTAGAAATGGGGAAGTGAACAATTTTTGTAAAGTGTGCATGTGCATGCAGTGCTTGTTTGGTGCATGCGTGAAGCACAAAGCGTGCGATAACCAAACCGGTAGTAAAACCAGGAGGAACCCACCACTGATTTTTCATGTAGCTTTTATTCAGAGTTTGCCTCGCTACACTGCACTCAACATCTCTAGTAAAAATAACTTTTCTCTAACACCTATGGAGTCAAGGGTCGTTCTTTCCTAGGGAACAAGCCATGGCTAGTCTGCCACATATATTTTAACCACCTATTTCAAGAAAATGATTTCAGTAAAATAGCTAATTGAAACTGAGTGAGCCTGCAAACCTATTAGAATTCATATTGGTGGGTTGCGTGTGTGTTTTCTGCTCTGCGTTATTTTGTACCTTCCTTTGGAATGTACTATTTCCTTTCAAAAACAGGTGTTGCTAGTAAGTTGTAAAGTGCAAAAATAACTTTTCGTATTAGATTAGATTGGTTTACAGATATGTGGCATGTGTTTATACTTTGTGCATATTCTTATGTCCTGCTGATACAGAATTTGTAATTGCTTTGTGGGATCAGTGTGTAGCTCACCCATGTTCATGTGCTCTATTAACGTTGAGCTTTTAAATTATGGATTGTGGAATCTGGACTAGTAGTGTATTTTTATATACATTTTAATGTCAATGAAATGATTATTCATTCAATAATAAAGCAATAATATTTTATTTTGCAGCCACAAAATACAAGGAGTCCCTCACACTCAGCAGAGAACAATACACTAGGTTTTTCTTCTTCTTGGTTTGTGCTTTGCAGGCTGAAAAAACAAAACAAAATGAAATAATGTCCTGCTTGAACTTGCTTAGTGAGTAAGCACTCCACACTGATTGCTATTTGCCATCCAACTTGCAGATAAATTAGCCAAGGGAGTGATTTTTATCTTATTTTTGAAGCAATAAAATGTTATATAATTGTATAACTTTTCAGGTATGTACCAACAATATAGTTATTCCTGGCATGTGAAAGCAGAAAAAAGAACCAGAAACTATTGCTGATAGCCCTGTCAGGTTCCTACATATTTCAAAACCTTGTAGTTATTCCAAGAATAGCTACAAAGAAGCTTAAACCGGACATATAAAACTTATTTGCATATTATTCAATGAGCTGCTAAACATCATAAAATTGATTACAGAATAGGCAGCATTAAACTCTGAAGCTCATTTCTTGCTTTTTGGTGGGAATAGCATATAGAATGCATAAAAAGGATCCCATTATCTGGAATAGTTCCCCAGACAGTTGGAAGCATTTTGGAAGAAAGGTTTGAGCACCACGTTATACACTGACATTCCAGATTGTGTGAGTTACCATTACATGACTTTAATTATGAAGAAGCAGCTTGTCTTAATGATCATAGCCAGCAGTGACTAGACCCAGGTTAAAATAATGAGGGGAAAATAGGAGTGGAAATATTTAATTGAAAAGAGTTGCCTAGTGACATTTTCATGCATGGTGACATATGGTTTCATAGGAAGAATCTTGTAAAATGGCAACACTAAGTTAAAGGGGAAATATTATTATGCAAACTAATATATATTGTATTATGGAATGGCTTAAGAATGACATAGAATATATATGGATTGTATCTTTTACGGCAGCAGTGAAAGGAGAAAAGGGATATATGTCAGTGAAATCTTTCTTACCTGAAATATAATCTCATTCAACAGTATATAATTTTGTCAATGGAAAGATCATGCTTGATGTTGACATGTCTAGGCCCACATTCCAAAATGAGCACAGCCCAAAATCCTATGGGAATGTATGGGTGTGGAGGATAAGTCTTTTAAAGGGGTGTTTGGTGTTAAACATCTCAAAAATAACATTTTCCCCTTAAATTCCTACAAACCCATCATATGTAAATGAGGCCTATGCTGGGCCACAAAATGGCCTCATTCTACAGGTCTTTCATTCCTGCCTTAGATGATGCTTGATATTGATTAATGCAGATTCAAAGCTATTAAATGGTAATATTGTTAAGTGGGAAGCTGAAAATCCTAAATCATAGGAAGAGTGGATAAAGGAAGTTAGTATGTTTAGCTTAAAGAAGGGCTAAGGGGAAGACATGATTGCAGTCTTCTGATACTGTCACAGAGAAAAGGGAGTAGATTTATTCTCCCTAGAGAATAAACAAGCAAACAAACAAATTCTGATCTAGATGTAAGAATAGAACAGCTATTCTTATAGTGCTTTACAGTATGAGATCCAAACTTGATTTAAAGAATTGTCTGGCTGTTAAGACCTATTAAACAATAGAACAGCTTTCCCCCAGAAGTTGTGGGACTTACATTACTGAAGGTTGTCAAGAAAAGCCTGGAAAGCCATTTGTCCAGAATGGTACGAGAAGTCCCTGAATTGGGCAGGGAATTGGAATAGAAGACCTTCAATGCCCCTTTGAACTCTATGATATCAGAAATCTTACCTCTTCCTGTTGATAAGATATGTAATGAATTAAAGGCAGCAAGTGTTAAAATTAAGAGCTATGATATTTCTCAACACTATATAGATCACACCAGAGGTGAGATTATACTGGTTCTAACCAGTTGTTAACTTTTTAAGCAGTTTGGAGAACCAGTTGTTAGAAGCAATCTCCTTTTGTTTTTTCCACTTTACAGGGTTAATCCTGTAAAGATTTACAACATTATAGTGTTGTTTATAGCCCAATCTTTATTACCCTGTTTACAGAAACTGCCTCTCCTTTAACCCTTATTATATTCTTGGTAGTATGGCAAATAAGCCAAGCCCACAGAACTGGTTGTTAAAAGATTTGAATCCCACCACTGGATCACACCCTCAAAAACGGTCTGCTTATATAAACATAAGAAAAAACTGGTTACCTTATATTGGCAATGTAATATGAGATGATTATTGTCGAGTATGTTTAGGAATGACTTTTTCCTGATTTCCAGATAGGAAAATGTGCATGGTCCCTTTACATACAAATCAAGGTAACAATTGATCAGGTACAGGTACAGTTACCCTGTACAGTTGAGTTTGACTCTAGGGCAGTGCTCATCTCCATTTCTTCTCTGAGGGAGCCAGCATTGTCTCAAGATACTTCTGTGGTCATGGAGTCAGCATCACTATATGTCCAAGCGCATGGAACACTATTACCTTCCCACTGAAGTTGTATCTATTTAGCTACTCATGTTTGCATGCTTTCAAACTGGTTGGCTAAAGTTGGGGTAAGTAATGGGAGCTCACCCCATTGCAAGGCCCTCGGGTCTCAAACCTAGGCTGTCAGCTTTCCATTTGACAAGCTCAGTGCTTTTAACCACTGTGCCATGATGCCCCCCCTTACATAACTAACTCAGTAATGAAACATTTGCAAACAAACAAACAAGTTCAGAGAGCACCAAGAACATTCTTTTCAGCATTTTCTCATTTTCTGCAAGATAAAAAAACATCATAAAACCTGATGGAGATTTGTAATGAGCAGCCTGTTTTGAAATAATATTCTATTATATTGATGACATTTAGCTCTGTTGCTCTTTGCCATTCAGCTTCAAACAAACAATTTGAGGCTTGAATATTGTTTGAATTTGAATGGGCTGGGGAAGGGAAAATCAGCTGAAATTAAATCTAGACTTGTTCTTGGTGACCATGAAACTCGAGTTATGGCTTGAAATCCAGCCTGCCTTGAATTGGATTACATGACTGATTTAAAAAAAAGCAGTTCTGCAGTTTGGGAGTGCTTTTTGATCTGCAACTGTCCCTGGATTCAGAGATAGTGGCTGAATTGACGAGAGCTTTCACACAAGCCAAGAGCCTCCCTGAGCCAGTCAGATTTGGTGATGTCCCATCTTGATTACTGAAATTTTCCGTGCTGTTGCTGCTGGCTACAAGCCAGCAAGACAGCAAGCTGCTGACTTTCACAGTCCAGAGATAGGGAAAACCTTTAGAAGCAAGCAATCCTTTTTTATTTATAACCAAAGATAGCAACTGTAATGATTTCCCTCAGTCAGAGTGAAGATATTGGCTTCAACATAGACAGAAGCATCCCCTCCAGAATTACAATCCTCTGAAGCCACTGGCTCTTCCTCCTCCTCCTCCTCCTCCTCCCTTAAGAATGAATCTGGCAGGGTCATAACAGGAATGTCTCTACATGTGTGATTACTTTGAAAAACGTTCAGGAATTGAAATTGGTGTGGAATTGAAACGGCATGGTTGCTAATAAGTTCAAAGTATTGAGAAAAAAAACTTCCCTTGATTGCTAATTGCTTATCAAACTCAATTTAAGATGATGATATTAACCTTAAATTACTTAACTTTAAATATCTAAGGTAACTTTACTCCCACTGTGAACCTGTCTGATTATTAAGATGTCATGAGAATCCTTTTGAATGCATCCCCCATTAGACGTCTTCACTGTGGGACTTTGGGGTTGGGGACTTCTCTTCCCTTGCTCCAATTTTAAAATGCTGTAGAACTGTATTTGGCATTACTCCGTGGCTTTTAGAAAATAAGCATCTCCTTTTTCTCACTTTCAATTATTCATTATTTTCAGGATTAAAACTATTTGGTTTGTGAATTGCTTTGAACATTTCATAGAGCAGAATTTCAGATCATAAATCAAATAAATCCATAAGATCAGGTCTCATTATTTGTCTTGCACAATATGAAAATATATTGGGTTGTATCCATAGCTGCATCTAATGAGTGTGTTGTGTGTGTGTGTATGTGTGTATGATAATTAGAACTAAGCTGTTTATAGATTTAAAGTTAAAATCATCCTCTTGTCATTCAAATACAGATGCAAGGATGTGATGATCAAATCATATCTCCTTCCTCCCTTCTGTCTGGATATGATAATTATATGCACTTGTTTAGGTAGTTTTATAAGGGAACTAGACAAATTTATGTAGGGTTTGGCTATCACCGATCACAATTGCTGAGGTAGTGTGTATTCTTTATATATCAAACACAATATGATTCTGAATATCAGTTGTTGGGAAACAAATGGAGAGTGTAGTTTTGCTCATGTCTTGCTCCCAAATGTCTTCTAGGTATTTGGAAATTAGAGAAGCAAAATGTTAGATCAGACAGGTTGCTTCTTAGCCAGCTGAGCTCATTCTATAGTTTTTTAATGCCATTGCCTTAGAAATTAGTAACATTTCCCTTGCATTTGAATTTTATTGCATTGAGGAAGGAAACAGGGAGTGTTAAAAGGGATTTGATAGTGGAGTTCAACAAAAGAGAGAGAAAGAGAGAGAAGAAGTAAAGAGCTGTATCTTCTGTTGAACAGTTGCTCCCACATCATATCAATAGCTGCTAATTGTAAGAAAGCTGATGATTGGTCATTGTGGGAAAAAGAAAGCTGCTAATTGTAAGAAAGCTGATGATTGGTCATTGTGGATAATTGAGTGATTACTGTAGAAATAAAATTGGACAGTATAGGTCTGGGAGTAATCTCTTACATAACTTTTTTCTGGGCAGTGATCTCTAAAAGAAAATGGACAGCAATCTTTTGGCAATCATAATCTGCAGTGATCGATTTCCACTCTTGGAAAACGTATGTATGCAGCAAATGCACATTTGCTATAGTTAGTTGCCAAATTTCAATCCTTAAGAAAAGATTAAGATCTTTTGGACCAAAAAAAGATATTGAAGGGAGAAACATTTAACAGCTGCTTGTTAAATATGAACAATCAAAAGCAGGAAAGAAAATCTTCACTATTAGAGCTTAAAAATAAGTTTTTTTTAAAGAAAAAAACCCTCTGAGGTTGGTGTGAAACAAGCAACAACCCAATCATAACCTGCAACAATAGACAAGACAGTGAATCTTTAAAGGATACATGCTGGGGAAAAAATAAAGAGAAAAGTTCAGGAGTTTTATAATTTATTCCTATGAGGAATTAATATGTTGACTGAATTGGCCATTATCTCCTGAAGTGTGGTTTTTGAGCAAAGATCACAGATGTGTCAAAAGCTTCCAAAATATATTGGGTAAATGACATTCATCCATTGCTGATAATAAATATAGATACAGATGTACTGCACTGGACAGCTACAAACATGTGATAGATCTAGAAGAAGCTCAAGGTTCTAAAGACTGCAGATTGCAGAAGTTCTCTCATGAAATCTGTTCATGAAAGAACAGATACAGAATATTGTAAGTCAATGAGTGGCTACACCATTATGTTATCATGAGACATTTTGTCCTGAAACCATGACCAGAGTGATCTAGATGGTAGATTAGATTGTTGACACATGGTAGGCTGAACCACATAAGATTTTTATGTGTTTGAAACTTGACAAATTTGATTAGGAGGCATTTAAACTGAATTCTGTGGAGATTTGAGATTAAAAACTAGAAGTAGTTTTTGTGCTTTAAAAAGAACTGAGGTGTGTGTTGTCTATTAACTCACTCCCTGAGGAAAACTAAAAAAGAAACCTTTTAACTCATAAAATCCAAGACCTCCATTGTTTATAAATGTTCACAATTTGGGAAATAAAAAACCAATCCTATAGAAAACAGCTCGGTTTAAAAAAAAATAAGTAGAGGAACAAATAAAAGCAACCTATTATGATATGGGAATATATTTTATACAGATGAAAAATTAAAATCCAGTATAAACTGAGCTTGGGGAAATAAACTAAGAATAAAAAAAAAAGATTTATCCCTGTTCAAAAGAAAACGTAAAGAAATTAAAGAAAAATCAGTTCTGGTTTTGGCTTCAGGTTTTCTAGAGAGAATGTGGCATTTGTGAAGAGCTGATAAAAACGGCAGGATTGAAGCTTGGCATTGATAAAACATAGCCAGAATGTATCAATTTACAAGGAACTGTCTTCATTTTCTACTGTCAGTTAAACTTCATTCTGTACTTCTAAAGAAACTAAGTGATAGTTTCACCAAAAGTTTAATGCTCTATTTAAAAATCCTAGACTATCGGTGAAAAACCAGACAAAAGGCAGAGGGTAAAAGTACTGGTTTAAAAAAAAAAACGATCAAGGAAAGTATAGTGTATCAATTTGATTTAAATATTTGGTGTCATTAATGGATTGTAAAATTAGTGATCTTTAAGCACCATAAAAACTATACTGTAGTCAGCATGGATTCACCAAGAACAAGTTATTGATTGATTAATATGTGCCATCAAGTCACTATTGATTCTTAGTGACCACATACAGTAGATCAATTTTCTCCATGACAATCTATCCCTAACCTGGTGTTCCATTGGTACAGTCATCACCATTGTAACTAAGTCAATTAATCCATCCATACTGCTTGTTTGCTTACATTTACTTACTTACTTACTTATTTATTTAAATGCATGTAGCTGCCAATCACACTGTCATGTGACTTGACATGACCATTATTGCTATTCATCCCCATCGTCTCTGTCTTTTCACCTTTCTCAGCATTAGAGTTTCTCTACAGACCTAATTCTTTATGTAATCTGTCCAAAATAGGATAATTTGAGACTGCTCATTTGATTATCCAGTTGTGTGTTTTCTTGGCTGTCCACAGTATTCTCAGGAGTCTTCTGCAAGTATTGTCCTATTAATCTTGGACCATTTTATCACAATTTCTTTCATAGATTATTGGCATGCATCTAGACATAATGCATCAACTTCAACAAATATTTGGCAAGGTAGACTATGACATTGTTATTAATTTAAGCATCTCTTCTCAGTTTGGACTGGATGACATGTCTACTAAATGGATCAAAAGGTAGGGTGAAAATGATACTTAAATAGCTTTCATCAATCGTTTCTCATTATAATGTACTAAGTTATAAAGCAATGTGGCATACAGTTTGATCCCTGGCTCAGTGCTTTTTACATTTTCATTAGTCTGCAGATGAGACAAAACTGGCTCATATCCTAGAAGACAAAACCAAAATGATCTTCACAGCTTAGCAATGGGATGAAAATAAGATAATTAAATTTAATGTAGATAAAATAAAACTTAGGAAAAATTGAGAATTGCATGAGATAAAAAATACCTGATTTGGTAATAATAAATATGAATCTTAGAATGATTGCTGATCACCAAGTTAAATATTAATCATGTGTGACATTACTAAAAGGCAAATGTAATTTTATACTACCCTACATTTTGAGATTTAGAGAAATTGTTTTAAACCTATGCAAAGAAAGGCATGCAAAGAGATAATTAAGAAATTGAAATAAAAGTTTGATATGTATCAGAAGTCGGTTCCTGCCGGTTCGGACCGGTTTGCTAGAACTGGTAGCAGCAATTTCCCCCCGCTCGCCAAACTGGCTGGACATGTCCCAGAACCAGTCTTCCGGCTTGAAATCCATCCACCGGAATGAAATTTAATCGAAATTAACCTTCGGCGCATGCACAAAGCGCCAACAATTTTTACCCAAGAGTGACGGGGTGTGCACATGAGTGTAGCAAGCGCAAGCAAAACACATACTTCCGGCCCAACCCCAAACTGGTAGAAAAGGTAAATAGAACCCATCCCTGAAAAATATATTTCACTAACAATTTACCAAAAACATGTCTGCAGAGAGACACTTCTCTCTGGGATGAAGTGTTTCCAGCATAAATGTAATGTTTTCCATCCTATGCTGGCAGAACTTTGTGGTCACTTTATGTCACATGAAAAAGGAGCTTTAAGAGTATAGCAATCTGTGGGGTTTTAGTCTGCCTCTCCTTCTCTCAGTGGTCACTTTTGCTATTGTGCCCGAAAGGGCTAGATATTTCACTGGCTCAACATGTTTCTTCTAATTTGGGAAGGAATATCAGCCTCATGCAGGTCTTCCAGGTAATCTATATTCCCAGAGGGACACAAATCTAATTTTGTTTTTTTGTAGAATTTGCATCATGCAAAAGGTTTGGCTTACATTGAGGATGTACAGTGATATATGGAATAATGCTCTGAATATATACAAAAGAGCAGAATGTTAGCACCAATTATGCCATGACCTTTCCTTTACTGAATATGTTCAGGCAGAAACTGGACAGCCATCTGTTGGGAATATTTTCAATGATTTAAATTGTCCATTCCAAGTCTATGATTGCATTATTCTGCTATGTGATTGAAAATGGAACGATTTCCTTTGCTGAATAAATGAATTTGCTATTATAAACTATAGCAACTGTGAAACCTACATATAAAATTCTTGGCATTTAAAAATATCAAACTAAAAATACAGATTACAAAGGCTGCACGTCGAGTGCATGTATGCTGGTTAGCAATAGCATTTAGATTTATATACCACTTCACAGTGCAATACAGCTCTCTCTAAGTGGTTGACAGACTCAGCTTATTGCTCCCAACAATCTGGGTCCTCATTTTACTGACCTTGGAAGAATGGAAGGCTGGGTCAACCTTGAGCTGATGAGAATCGAACTGCCGAACTGCTGGCAGCTGGAAGTCAACAGAAGTAGCCTGCAGTACTGATTTTTAACCACTGCGACACCACTGGCTCTTAGGCAAGTGAAGAGCAGACCAAAGCCTCAGCATCAATACAAAATTAAACTAAGACGTTTCCTACAACAGTGGTCCCAAATCTTTTTGGCACCAGGGACCACTTTTGTGATGACAGGTTTTCCACAGACTGGTGGTGGTGGTGGTTTCAATTTTGCTTGCTTACCCACAGTTCACTTCCAGCTATGCATCCCAGTTCCTAACAGGCCACAGACAGGTACCGGTCCATGGCCTACAGAATATGTTTTTAGAAATTTGACAATTGCTTCTTCTCTTTACAAAACAGTTTCAGAGTTTAACGAATAAAATTGAATTGTGAAGCTAAAACAAATGTCACAGAATATATTTCCTTATGTTTATGAAATTAGGTGCATTCTTTGATATTGTCCTACTAGTAGGAATAAAATTTTATACCTTATCCAATATCACCCAGTTTCATTGTAAACTGTCCAGAAGCTAATTTCCCCATTCCTATGCAAACAATGTTTCATACAGAATGTATGACATGTTGATCTAATTATTCAATGACTATCAAAGATACAGAAGCTCTTTTCTGTTGCTGGAAAAAGACAAAACTAAAGAAATTGCTTCTCAGATTTATAATCCTCAAACTATTTTTCAGAAATATTTTTATTGAAGCAAATCTGTAACTTTTTTATCTGGGGTTTAAATTGGTGCCATCTGAAATACATTTATCTTAGGTAATACATTCATTTTAATTATTGCTATAAATATCACCTAGGAAGTTGTAGGCTTTTCTACCTTTCAAACGTTTGTTTAATTTCTTTCTGTAATTTATTATAATTATTTTAACATTTTATTTATTTAATCTATATAGTCCCCCATCTTATAATACACACACACACACACACACACACACACACCAAGCAGAAAGAGAAAGTACATCCATCTCAGTAATGGAACCATATAAACAAGTCTCCAGTTCCCTGGGATATCTAGGCTTGATGGGATAACCTGCTTTTGAGGTTTTTCTGGAGCAGCGGCAAGGATTGCCTATGTGCAATGTTGGAAAAAAGACAATGCCCCACCAGAGGGACTAGTAATCTATAAAATATTCGAGTGTGCAGAAACTGGTACCAATGGATTGACAATAGGAACAAGAAATAGAAATGTATATAGAGTTAGATTGATTAACTAGAATGTATGTACTATATTGAATGTTAATGTTAATTGTATGAAAAATCTCACAGATTTGTTAAATATATGATAGAGTTTTGTAAAGAAAAATAAATAAATTCTCAAAAAAAAAAGTCTTTATTGTATCTTAGGAAGTAAAGTCCTGGAGATCTCATTGGATATTTTGCTATTGAACAGCAAATCTATTTTTTTCACTATTTTTTTCTTTGGAAGTTACAGTAAGTACTTTGTACTATCTTTGTTTATTTTTTTGTAAATTTTGTCTCCATAAAAGCAACTAATATCTTTGATTTCTTTCATCATCTACGGTACTATATGGGACTTTATAGTTTCATGGTTGTTAATGGGGTATAATCTATATAACATTTCATTGTGCATTCTTCTTTTTGATATTTTCTTCTGTTTATCTGTTTATTATTATTATTTTTTGTCTTATTAGCCTTGACCTCCATGGAAAGTACAAATAGTAAAGAGAAGACATGAATGTCCAAGATCACAAGTATTTTAGTTTTCCTCTTAGATGGAAAAACAAAAGGCAGGCAACTAAAGCTTTTCCATTAGATTTTATGTACTACAGCACTGTGTGTGTGTGAGAACATCATCTCCCAGGTATGACTCACATAAGAAGCTGACTTGGCAATGGCCATAATAAACTAAAGAACAAAACCATCAAGTTCTGCACTTAAGAACATTTGCAATAGTTTTCACTTCTATTCTTCATAATACCGCTGTAATAGAATAGAATCAGAGCAGCCAATGGAAGAAATAGCATTGTACAACTGAGGGGAGAAAAGAATGAAATATCCCAAAAGGTATTATATCAAAAGCAATTACTCTTTGAAGTGGTCTGTGAAAGGAAGTTTCATTCCAGGGACCATGCCCTGAGAATTTTGAATTATTTGGAATCGAGGCTTATACATTATCTTTATAATGTTCTTCTTCATGCATAATGTTGTAGGGCTTGTTTAGATAATATAGCAGAGATTTTCAAGTGTGGATTCCAAGGATATCTGAAGGAGGATTTCTGGGCCCTTACATACACAAAGCAAAGCTCTGACAGAAATAGTTTCTGTTGTCTCTGGACAAACTAGCTGATGTGTCCAAGCAACATAGAAAGGAAACATGGAGTGCAGTCATACAGGGTTCTAGTTTTGTTTGAGAAAGTGCATATATTTTTTAATCCCCTCCTTTCTCTTCAAAGCATACCCACCGCCATCCTAAGGAAACTTTCTGAGTTGTGCTGCTAATAGATTCAGATCTGTCAGGAGGATGTTGGAGTGATTCAAAGCACCTCAATGTCATCTCCATAGTCCCAGGTGGCTAAATGATGCAAACACTTATCTATCATGCACAGGCCTCACAAAATAATGAATCAGGCAAGGCATGTAGAATGAGACCCTCCATGCATTAACAGCCAAAGGATAGACAAGTAAAGGAAGTCCTCAACTCATGACCATAACTGAGCCCAAAATTTCTGTTGCTAAACAAAACAGTTATTAAGTGTGCCTAGCCCCATTTTATGACCTTTCTTGCCACAGACTGTATTCCTATGGCAAATACCATGGGAATAGAAAGAGTGGAGTGGAGTGGAGTGGAGTGGAGTAGAGTAGAGCAGAGCAGAGCAGAGCAGAGCAGAGCAAAGCAGAGCAGAACAGAAGGTAATAAATGAGTAGAATAGCTGTAGAATATTTCCCCCGATGGACACCTCCATCGGGGAAAATAATTGATCAGAAAGGATGGACTATAGATTTTCTTAGTTGGAGATGTAATAAATTTAGGATAGGTTAACACAAATGATACAATCTTATGCATTTTTTTCTTTTTGGATTAATGTAACATATATACATAGGTTTATGGCTAAATGTTTTTAAATTCAAGATGTAAATATATTTTGAATTACGGTATATCTCAGGATTGTGGAATTTGGGTTTGAAGATTTTAAGTTATACTTGGTATTTGGGAATGCTCAGAGACTTATATTAATTGTGAAAAAAGAACTACTGCTTTAAACATCAAGGTTGGATTCAAGAAACATGTATTTTATCCATTTTTGAAAAGGCTATAATACCAATCAAAAAGTGTAAATAATGTTTCTCTTTAACATATATATGATATATTTTATTATAATGGACAATTATTAAGGGATGATTTGATATTTTGTAATTAAATACCTATGCAATATACCTAGGTGACTTATATTGATTGAATATATTATTTCTTAATTTTGCTTTTTCTGTTTGCATTACTACTATAACTTAATCATTAATTAAATTATCCTATATATATACACACACACACACACAAGTATATATTATTATATATCACTACCCAGATACAAATACATGGATTCTATGACTGAACATTAGTTGATACCCAAAAATGTATGAAAGGATGTTATCTCTGTGCAAAGACCTAAGAAGTGCCATGAACCATCCTACAAATTGCAAAGTACATAATCGCAAATTAGCCTAACCTAATGTGTTGTGCATATCCTGCTAAGAGTGCTCAGCTAATGGTTCAGTGTTTTGTATGAAAAAGTCTAATGTATCATTCAAGGATGTCTGTTAAAGAGCAAATCTTATTTCCTAAAACCACCTGCATTTATCTCAGAATGAGTAGCAGGGTTTTTAAAAGGCATTTTATATGTAGCATTATTGTTCTTGTTCTTTATGGATTACAATTATCCAATTAACAACTCTTGATATTTATGGTTGTTCAGCTGCCTTGAACTTTACAGAAAGTTAAGAGATGTTTTGCTCTAGAGAATAACCTGCTTTGGAGTATGAAAATATTTGATTGCAGTTTGTTTCCCAAGGTGATTTGATTGAATCTCCAAATCAAACTAACTTTTCAAATTATAGCAGCAAATAAGTTACAATGATTGACTCAAGTTCGATACATTCAAGTCAATTCAGACAGTTTGAAAACCTCCTGCATATTTCCAAATGTTTTTGGAATCAGTCAATAGGGCTGAATCAAATCAATTTGACAATTCAATAAAGATATTTGAGTTCATTTAAATGTGGATTGAATTAATTGAAACTAGATTTTTTTCTAATTAATACAGGTCTACTAGGTTCCCTTTTAAATAAAATAAATATAGAAATAAAATAATCAAAATGAACTGAATAAGATTTATTTGTAGAAATCCTATTTCTACAAAAGAAAATATCTTTATTTTAGTAAACATCAATACTAATTTAACACCTAAGAACAAGTAGAAACAACAAAGAATTGATCCAGTTGTTAGTTACTTAAGCTGGCAGAAAAATATTAAATTCCTTGAAAACATTCACATCAATCAATAACTTTTTAAAACAGTGTTCAGATAATATACTGTTTTTATATGCTTTATAATTTTTATTGATTTTATATTTGTTGTACCAGTCAGTGTTGGTTGGCCACATAGACCTTTAAAATAAATACTGGTACTTCATGAATATTAATAAAAACTATTAATTAGAATAAAGAAGCTATAATTATCTGTTATTAAGATATTTCATGGGACTTAATTTTCTAAAACTGGTTCCAAATGTTCACCAGTATGGCTAATGTCACTATGTATTATAAAATATACAGCAATAAAAAATATATATCATAATTAATGCCACCTGTTCTTTTTGTTCTAATGTCTCTGAATTTGCAAAAATATATTTTACCTAACAGATATCTAATTATTTGAGAAAGGAATAAAATACTGGATTAAACATAAAGACATGCTATTCAGGTGAACCATGATCCACGAAATCTTTTGCAAATCTATGTATTTTACTACTGTATTTTAAGTTATTTCAAGACACAGATATAGGATAAGAAATAATATATTTTAGTTTCATATTTAAAATAATGATGATAGGCAGCCACCAGGAACGAAGAGAAGATGTTCACCTGGTCAGAGGGAATCCATTGCCTACAGGAGAAGGGAATGTGCATTACGTCTTGTGCTGGCATTAGTTGTAAAATACTCTATAATTCAAAATAAGAAAAGTTGGGCAGAGGTTCACTCAGCAGTGAATTGAAGACATATTGAGGCTGTGCCAAGCACTCCTGTCTCTGCACTTGGGAAAGCCAGAAATTTTGGATCAAGTCCCTAGCCTCATAATAAACAATGCAAAATCTGTTTTGTGAAATTCTCTCTCTCTCTCTCTCTCCCTCTCTCCCTCTCTCCCCCTCCCTCCCTTTCAGAGAGAATAGAATAACAGAGTTGGAAGAGACCTTGGAGGTCTTCTAGTCCAACCCCCTGTGTAGTCAGGAAACCCTACACCACTTCAGATAAATGGTTATCTAACATCTTCTTAAAAAACTTCCAGAGTTGGAGCATTCACAACTTCTGGAGGCAAGTTGTTCCACTGATTAATTGATCTAAGAGTGAGAGAGATGTACTACTCTCTATATGCTGCTACCTTACAAAAAGACCTTTTACTATGTGTCAGAATGGTCAACCAACAATCTCAACAAATGCTCTGTCTTATACATTGGCCAAAAAAAATCAGAACACAAAAGACAAGCTGGGTGGATACGACCTCATAGATGACCCTCACTCTGTCAAGGACCTTGGAGTACTCATCTCAAATGACCTAAGTGCCAGACAGCATTGCCAAAAAGGCATTAAGAGTAGTTAACCTAATCTTGCATAGCTTCTTCTCCAGTAATATCGAACTGCAAACTAGGGCATACAAAACTTTTGCTAGACCAATTCTTGAATATAGCTCATCTGTCTGGAACCCACACTGCATATCAGACATTAATACAATCAAGCAAGTGCAGAGATATTTTACGAGAAATATTCCACTCCTCTGCTCACAAAAGAATACCTTATGCCACCAGGCTTGAAATTTTGGGCTTAGACAACTTAGAACTTTGCCATCTTTGATCCGACTTAAGTATAGTACATAAAATTATCTGCTACAATGTCCTACCTGTCAGGGAATACTTCAGCTTCAACCACAACAATACATGAGCACATATTAGATACAAACTTATGGTAAACCACTCCAAACTTGATTGAAGAAAATACGATTTCAGTAACAGAGTTGTCAATGCCTGGAATGCACTACCTGACAATGTAGTTTCTTCCCCAAATCCCTAAAACTTTAATCTTAGACTGTCTACTGTCGACCTCACCCCATTCCTAAGAGGTCTTTAAGGGGCTTGCATAAGCACATCAGCATCCCTGTCCTAATACTCCCTTTTATTTGTATCCATTTCATGTATTCATAATCATGTATATACTTGTATCTATTATCTAATACATGCTTGATGAAATAAATTAATAAAAAATTTAAAAAATTAAGGAAAAAACAAAGTTCAGTTGCGTTTTGAAAAAGCACCTTGGGGGGAAAGATAAAATCTTAGCATCTTTCTCATTATTACATCAATATTCTTTGATGAATGCTTCCAAAATACATTGACAAATGAACATGCTTTCCACTTATGCATACAATTAACG
>JANHFT010009502.1:9369-22895 GCA_032467955.1 Pseudoxenodon macrops
GGGGAAAACACCTAGAAGGTAAGTCCTTTACCACAGGACTTAAATATTGTTATGTAAGGAGTTTTCTTATACCTGTCCAGACGTTAAGAAGCCAATGCTGTCGGAAGTTCATTTTTCCTAAAGGAGAGATGACTCTCCTCCTTCCAGGCTATGGAATTTGCTCCCTCTGCAGTGAAGCTTGGCCTTCATTTTTTCTGCCTTTGGAAGAGCAGGAGGTGTATTTCTTTAGTATGTATATATATTTTATGGTTCTATTTTGTCTTTCAATTTTTTGTTAGCTGCCCTGAATAACCCAGGTGAGGAGGGGCAAAGCAAATTACAGTGAACATGTATAAAACGTATAAAATCTATAAAGGTACTAAAAGAAATATTAAATATTAAAAGAGTCTATACAGATGTATGTTTAGCAAAATAGGCAGGTGATATCGTAGATAAGAGAAGATAATCCATATTGTAAAAAAAAGTTTCCTTCTGATTCTAAGATGCTTCTTGTTTTAAGTATTTATTGCTGCTTCAGGGATTTACAAGGAACTAACAAATAATGTAACTATAAAGTTTAACTAACACTGATGATGTTACCTATTTGGGTAATAAAACACCTGCAGGAAAATAATCAAGCTCAGAGAGCACCAAAGACCTCACAGATAGAACAACTTAGATATCAGATGAGTGTTTAGGTATATGCTTTAAATTTTATTCACTGAGATCTGAAAGTAAAATATTTGAAATGATCAAGAGATCAAAATAAATTAATCCTTTGATGATAACTTTCACATCATCAAACTACATCTCCTCATCCCAGATCTTTGGGAAGGACTTTATAGGTGGATAAAAATGCCAAATCCTATCTAAACATCTGACTGATTGTGTGATGGACCATAATGATATAACAATTATTGAAAAGAAGAAAGTCTGGTTCATTGGTGCTGCCATTTCGGGTAAAGCTAGGATGGGGGGAAAATATTTGGAAAAAATTACAAAATAGCAGGACATGCAGACTGAGGATTGAATGCTTATGGCAGTGATGGTGAACCTATGGAACGCGTGCCACAGGTGGCATGCAGAACCATTTCTGAGGGCACGTGAGGTGCTTTGTGCGTGCTGGCCAGCTGATATTTGGCCTTGATTTTCGGCCGTTTTTCGTCCTCCAGGGGCTTCAGGACGTTTCCCTGAAAGCTCCGGAGGCTTCAGGATGTTTCCCTGATGGCTCCGGAGGGTAAAAAATGGCCCAACAAGCAAACCGGAAGTCCGTTCCCGAACTTCCGGTTTGCCCGTAGGGCCATTCTGGAGGGTTCCCTGAAGCCTCCGGAGGGTGAAAAACAGCTCAACAGGCAAAATGGAAATCCCGTTGGGCCGTTTTTCACCTTCTGGAGGTTTCAGGGAAGCCGCCTGAATCCTCTGGAGGGCGAAAAACGGCCCAATGGAGGGGCGCGGGCGCACATGCGCAGTGCAGTGTGCATGGGGGGGTTGTGTGTCGGCACGCGTGCACACGTTGCCATTTTTGGCACACAAGAAGAAAAAGGTTAGCCATCACTGGCTTATGGAAAAAGAAATCCATTGTTATTCCCAATTGTGGTTGGAGCTCTTGAGTGATACCTAAAGGACTTCCTTGCATCTGGAAACACTGAGTTTATTAGACCTTAATAATTCTTAGATCTTTGGTTAGGACTTAAATCATTAAATTTCCACCAGTGTTAGACTGTGAATCTAACTGTAGATTACCCACACCAAATAATCTATACTTTAAGAGTATCACAGACCTTTCCTCTTGCCAAGGTGATATAATGTTAATTTATGATTTAGTGTAGATATATTTTTATACTGTAAGCTGCCTGGAATAACCCTAGAGGGGTGTAAGATGGGCAGCAAATAAATGTTATAAATAAATAAAATTAAATAAATAAATTATAAAATTAAATAATCAAGCCTAGTGTCTGGTAATTTATCCCTCTAACCCTTTATTATTTATTAGTTATTTAAGACCCCAACCTGAGGTCTTCTCTGTTAAATATGTTTTAGCTGCAGTGCCAGGATCACATGTATTCTGCACATGAAGCATGTACTTTATCACACTTGAGCTATGTCCCGTTAAATTGCATGTTTGTGAGGTCCTAATAAGTTTGTGGCAGAAACAAGGCTTGAAAAGGGAACGTTCAGTTTTATAGCTCAGTTTGCCACTATCGTAAGAAATTCTATTGCAGTTCTGGTGTATAGTATGTAATAAATTGAGAAATTATTATTGCTATGGTACCAGTTGAATCATAAGCATAAGATAATTGGGATTAATAAAAAAAAATATCTCTCTTTGTAATACTGTAATTAAAGAACATGTTGTTAAAGCATTTTGATAAGAAAAAGAGATGGGTATAGTCTGTAGTCCTAGAATTGAGCAGTATATGCGAAAAAGAAGTTCCTTAAAAGGGGAGAGAGGTAAACATTGTAGTGGTAAATCTGTAGCTTCCTTATTTTGTCATCAGGAGTTTGTTCAGTCATAACTTGCATAGGCTCTCTGCTGTAATGCTGAGCTGTAACTTAGCACATAAAACCTATTTTTGTCCTTGGCAGTTTCTGAGCAAAGGCCAACAGATGTGTAGGAGTATCTGTTTAAGCTTTGCTCACTTGTGTTATTTGCTAGAAATAAAACATCCAGAAAGAGAAAGGATGTATTACTGAACTATCTTTTGATTTGCAGAGATGTACAAGTGCAGGTTATGGCCTCTCTGTAAGATTACAAGACTTGAAGTATAATTAATGATTGATTGATGCAGACTTTCACTTTTCAGAAAGACCCATTTTATCTTTGAAATGACAAGACAGAATTAGCCTTAATTCTCAGAAAATCACACACTCTAATTCAGACAAAAACTGTAAACAAACTCGGAATGGAACCACCTGTGTCATTTGTTAACTGCTAAGACAGTATCTAGACAAATTTATCTCAATATGTCATATGAATGCTCTGAATTTGTCTCTCTAATTTGCTACTATCTGCTGAATTTTTAGGCATTTATTATCCTACCTTTTATTTTTGGTCAGCTCCAGGTAGTGTGCATACCTTATGTTCCTGCCTCCCATTGCCCCCTTCGCCAACAACAGTCCTGTGAGGTAGGATGAATTGAGAGTGACTGGCCTCAAATCATCCAGCTGGCTTTAATGCCTAAAAAAGACTCACATACTCTTTTTAAGCCATCTTACTCACTATATCAGTGATGGCGAACCTTTTGGGCCCAGTGTGTCAAAAATGCAGAAAGTTCTTACCTCTGCTGGTGTACCCCCCCCCCCTTCCCAAAAGGGGTCTGTCTGTCTCTAGACTCTCCTCTCTTCTGGACTCTCCTCTCCAGACCCTCTGAAATTTGCTCAGGAGGCCTATGCTCTTGTAGGGACTATAGAATCTCAGAAAAGCATGTGCAAATGCTTGCATCATTTTTGGATGCCTTGGAGCAAGGCCTTCTTCTGGTGCAACTTCCAGAGGCCTTGGCATATCACCAAAAACGGCATAGCGTGTCAGGTTCACCATCACTATGCTATACTGTGAGCCCCTCTCATCCCATTCAGTAGTTTAACCAATTGTCCTAAGTGGAAAAGTCAAATTGAACTTGGAATTGTCTGCATGCAAAACAGTCATTTCTGCCTGTTAGGCTGCACCCCCCTCATCGATTTGCAAGGGTAACCTTAAACCTGTGAATCTAAGAGTTGCATTTTTCATTCTGACTCCCCATCTTTCTGTTCCTTATCAATACTTTCCAGAGGGTCGTCAAAAGAGTAAAGTGGATGCAGTTTGAGAAATGGTAGACGTGCAGTGCATGTTAGGTAGATGACGAACAGCTCTTTGAATTCAAGTCATAACGTTCAGCAGCTGAGGAGCTCATGATTCTATTTTAACATTTTTCAACAAAGATATCAGTTGTCCAGAAGATAGACACGTTGCTGGATATTTAATGTATTTATTGCACGATCAACATTGCTTTGCAAATGTGACTTCGGATACATGAATATATTCTGTGTTCCATTGCCAAATATAAAAAATAAAATAGCAATTTCCCATTTTTTAATTAATTTCCCAATATTCTAAAATATTTGTACCTCCTTGGTAGATAAGAAGATCTAACCTCCAATCCATCATTTGTTCCCTTAAGAACTGCTGTTGGCTATCTGCAGTCTTACTTTTAATAGGCTACTTCACAGTTTCCTTGGTTATTAACACGTTCAGAAGTGGTTATGCAACAGTGCTTTCCAGGAAGGCAGATGAAGTACTGTACCCCCTTTGAGATAAGCTGGTTTTAACTTTTTTGTTTTTTGAGGAATCTTCTGAGAATGGACTCAGGTTGAAGCTCTTCCTAATAATCCTTATAACTTCCAGTTGCCAAGCTTGTGGGAAAACATAGACTGGAGTTACCTCTCATCTAGCTAAACTAATAATAGTAATTGTTTTTCAGCAATAGCCTAATTTTACATAATACAGTTAGCCTACTTCCTCTGTTTTCCACATATGGTAAACCAGAAGCTTATGTGTTTGTCTTCACCTTAGCAGTGTGAAAGCTTTTGCATTAAAAAAAACATTTTAACAAGCAAAATGCTTTGATTTATGTGATACAACACCTACATTTGTGGGATCTTTTTACTAGATTTTTTTTTTACACTTAGTTGCTGTTCTACACTTTCCTCTTTAATGTGCACTGGGCACTGACTAGCATAGGGTTCAAAAGCTTTAAGCATGATTTGTTTTGCTTTGCTATGGTTGCATTCATTTTCATTCTCTGTTTAAAGTATCAGTAGCTTCTAGAATTACTGAAGCACCAGGCTAAAAATAACTGGGGGGGCAGTATACTGTAGTGATAGGCCTCGCATAATGAATGACATAATCCATTTCAAATGAACCTTCCTAGGAGATTATAAAATAGCAGTCGTAAAGTTCTGAAAAGGAATAATTATACCTTTTTCAGACTTTGAAATTTCCTTGCGTGTTCTGGCTTGGCTTTGGAGCATGAAGCATTTTTGCAGCGTTAGAACTCCAGCGGTGGTTCCTTGTGCAAGTCCGTATTGCTTGAATTATTTTTGAAATTGGTTCAAAGCTGTGATTTCAAAGCTTTCTGTGTTCTGAGAACTGTTTACATATTGGCTGCTTTTTCCACGGAATACTTTCTGTTTGTAAACAGTTACAGTTCTGCAGACGAAAGGAAATGCATTGGATGTGTTGTACAGTACTTTGACCTCAGTAAAGCAATTGACAAAATCTCATTGCATCCCTCTGGGATAAGATCTGTACACGTGAGCAAGGTGGCATTGTGGTCTGGTGGATGTGTAACTAGCTGAATAATGTGATACAGCAATTAAAAAGCCACTGCATACTTTGGGCCGCATTAATAATAGAATTGTGTTCAGATCATGGAAGGTAATAGTTCCATTGTATTGTCTACTGGTTAGACCTCACTTGAAGTACTAAGCATTTTATTTTAACAGAGACATGGGAAAACTGGAAAGTATTCAGATGAGAGCTACCAGAATAAGTGTTGTGGAAACTAAACTATATTTGGAATTATTAAAGGATCTGGGCAGATTAAGAGGAAATACCATAATGAGCAAATAACTTAAAAGACTGTTATGTTTGTTTAACTTGACAGCAAAAGACAGACAAATAGGTTGACATGAAAGGTGTAGACCAATACAGGTATCCTCGACTTACAACAATGATTACTCACAGTTACAGTAGCACTGAAAACAAAATGACCTTTTTCACATGACTGTTGCAGCATCCCCATGGTCACCTGATCAAAATTCAGATGCTTGGCAACTGACTCATATTTATGATGGTTGCAGTATCCCAAGGTCACGTGATCCCCTTTTGCAATCTTTTGACAAGCAAAGTCAATGGGGGGGGGAGCCAGATTCACTTAACGACCGTGTTACTATCTTAACTGCAGTGATTCACTTAACACTTGTGGCAAGAAAGATAGTAAAACGGAGCAAAACGCACTTTTAGCAACTGTCTCGCTTAGCAACAGAAATATCGGGCTCAATTGTGGTTGCAAGTCAAGGACTACCGGTAACCTTTAGGAATTTCTTGATGGTTGAACTGCTAGTCTGCTTAAAACGGCAAGGAGTTCAGTTTTGTTTGAAGTTTTTAAATGTGGATTGGATGGCCACATATCAGGATGGCTTATTATGATAGGTTCCTGGAGCTTGTGTTGGTGCATGCTCAGTTTGAAAGAGACAGCGACTGGAGTTGGGCTTCAATGTCTTATGAAAGCTAAGAGAACATTTTAGAATATGCCCAATGGTGGATGGATGGAATGGATGCATAATAGTCCTTCATGGGGTTTTGTTTAGTATTATTGAAGGGTCTTTCAGAAATGTCCATGTCTAGGGGGATTCTCAAAAGTGCCATTCATTCAAAAGGCAACTGGGCTTTCCTTAGTTTTCTTCCTTGAAAACGTTTAGCTACTCACCCAGGAAGTGTCTTCAGTACAAAACTGTACACGTTTGAAAACCTTTGGCTTAAAAGTTGAGATTTGGATCTAGAAGCATTTCCTTTGAAATCCCATACCACCGAAGGATCTTCAGGAAGCTTCCTATCATTTATTTGGTCCTCTTGGTGAGGATTTCTCTTTTCAAAAACAAGCGGAGTAGAGTCACTAGGACAGAATACCCTGGATCTTGCCTTTTCCTGAGAGAGAAAGCTTGGAATTGGGTATCAGGTGGCTGAATTGGCTGTCAACATCAAGCCTGGCATAACCGCTGATTCCCCCCCCCTCCCCCAGGTCAGAGTCCTGGATAAAGATGTCTCCTTTTACAGGCAGCCATTTACCAGATGTAATATGAAAATTACTTCTTCAGTTGTGCAGCTGACTCTTGGCTGTGGTATTATTTTTATCTTATGGCTTCCTTGCAACAGTGGCACATGTCTCTAGTGGTGGTGGAAGCTCAATTATTGTAATATCTCCCCTACAGGGATTAAAGTAGGACATCTACACTGCTTACAGCTCATTAGGAAAGCAACAGAGTGTGCTGATAGGTATAACAGCAATTGTGTCACACACACACACACGCACTCACATACACACACACACACACACACGGCCTCTCTTCCCTACATTTTTCTCAGCTTATAAAGAAGGTTGTGCGTATTTTGTGCGGATGATAAAATCAAGTGAGTAGAATAGATTGATATCTGTTTGAACAATCCATTTGAAAAATTAGATTTTGGAAATAGTTCCAGCATTCTTTTTCTGTTTTGGTTTGTTTTGGTAGTGGATTGAATAGGCAAGCAAATAATATGGTTAACCAAAGAATGCAAAGAATACATCTGCCTCGGGCAAGAAAGAAGCTAGAATTCATTGGTGGAATATAGTAAGTGCTTTGTAGCCCATTGTCCTATGAAATTGCTTTTACGTTGTCAGTTTTGAATTTTGTTCTCTCTTTCTCTCTGTAAGCAATTGAAATGTTAAATATAAAGTCATAAGTAACTTTAAAAACCTTGTACTATGTTACACACATGCACACATTTCTCTTGTGCGAAAAAAAGGTGCCAAATCTTATTCAGTAGTCTCTTTCTTGGCCCAGTTATATCCTCAGTTATCTTTTGAGATTGATTAAGCTGAGAAAGAAACGATAGATGGTCCTTAATTTACAATACTTCATTTAGTGACCATTCAAAGTTACAGCGCCACAGAAAAAAGACTTACTACCATTTTTCACACTTACGACCATTGCAGCATCTCCACGTTTACACGACCAAAATTCAGATGCTTAGCAACTAACTCATATTTATGACAGTTGCAGTGTCCTGGGATCATGTGATCACCTTTTGCGACCTTCTTATAAGCCAGATTCACTTAACAACTATGTGACTAACTCAACAACTGCAGTGATTCACTTAACAACTGTGGCTAGAAAAGTCATAAAATGGGGCAAAAGTCTCTTAACAAATGTCTCACTTAGCAACAGAAATTTTGGGCTCCATTGTGGTCATAAGTTGAGGACTATTGTCCCGAATGAGAAATTGGGGGAAAATATTTCTCGGATGTCATGCAGATCTAAATAAGCTATAGCTGATGCAAATTTAGTCATACATTATCTTATTTTAAAGAGGCCACTGACACAATACAAGCCTTTGTTGCTTCTAAAAAGCTTCAAAGGGCTCCCATAGAGAAGTGTGTTGGAACAGGAGATGAGAAAGTTCTTTGATTTAGGCTGCCTTTTTTCTCTTGAGAACTGTTCTTTCTCTAAAGTAGCTTACATCTTCTACTTTTCCCTAAATAAACTAGCTTCTCTTATATTGAAGATTATATGAAAATCATGTTTCATTTTAGTTAACTGTTCACAGCACTTCAGATGACAAAAGAGGAAACGTTGGAGAAAATATTTAAGATGCTGTTTGATATCTTTGTATCCTCTTATGAGCAATTTTCTATTTTATGGGGAAAATAGTAACATGTTAATGAAAATTCTCCCTTTGCCATCCAAACAAACTGTCCTTGTCTCTGTATATTATATTTCTGTTCAGATATTCTTTCTTTGTTACTTTGCCTCTTAGTTTTTTTTATTAAAAATGTAAGGTATCATATTCTTTGGCAATTTATCTGGCTCATGTGGAGACACGTTCTGTTCACATCCTGTTCAAAGCATATTAGCGCTTTTTACGCAACTGCTCTGCCGAATTTCTTTATTTGCTTTTATCTTTGTACTTGCTATGCGAAAAAGCTGGAAAGGTTTCATTAGCTACACCTTCTAGGTTTTTGCCAAGTCAGCCATAACTTATCCATGGCATCGTCACAGAGCAGGGAAAATTAGTCAAAGATGGCAAAGGTGGATTTCGGGCGTCATCACCTTGTTGTCAGAATAGGATCGACATTTATTTAATACTTGGATTTTGTTTTCTGGAGAGAGAGAGAGAGAGGAGAGAGAGAGTGTATATATGTATATATACACACACACACACACATATGATGTAATTTAATGTGTGATGTTAATGTAAATGTTTTTGTTGTTGAAATTTGATATAATTTCCTGGATTTAAAAAAAACACCAATTTTGGCTTTAATTCCAAATGAAATGCATAATGGGAGGCAGCAGGATAAACGTTGTTTCTGAGTAAACACACTTTTTACTGCTCTGCATGACATTTGCATTCATTAGGAATGTAGGGAGTGGAAGCTTTTATGGAATTCCCTTTCTTTGAGAACTTGGCAGACCCTCTTCTGGAAGCAGCGTAGGGCACTCTTCCTTCAGCTTGCCTTTAGGTAGGAGAATAATTTAATTAAGAGTTAATTAGCTTTTTGATCTATCTCTGGCATTATAAGGCTCAAGAGTCCTCAGTGTTACGAAGTGCCTTTGATCAAGCTAGGCTTGAGAGTTACTTATAGCCCTGCTTGGGTACATACTTGCTTCAGTATCCTGTAGCCTAAGAAATATTTCATTTAGAATGATTGTGTTATTTGAGGGGCTGCCCTTGTAGACAGTTTGGAAACTTCCACTCATGCACCACACTGCAGCAAAAGGTATTAGAAAAGTGGTCCTGAATTTTATATTACACAAGTCTTGTAAAGCCTCCATTGCTTCACACTTTCAGTGTTACAGGTAGTCCTCAACTTACAACCCCGCACTTAGTGACCATTTGAGGTTAAAGTGATTTACAACCGATCCTCGCACTTACGACTGTCATAGTGTCCCCCACGATCACATGATCAAAATTCGGGTGCTTGGCAACTAGCCTATATTTATGATGTTTGCAGTGTCCCTGGGTCATGTGATTGCTATTTGCAACTTTCCTAGCTGGCTCCAGAAAAGCAAAGTTGGTAGGAAAGTCAGATTTGCTTAACAACTATGTGATTCACTTTATGACAGCTGCAAAAAAAAACTTCAGAAAATTGGGTCGTGACTTAAACACCTCGCTTAGTGACAAATTCCGGCCCTGATTGTCGCAAATTGAGGACTATCTACATAGGGTAGTAGTATTTATTTTTCAAATACCTAAGGCCACCTTATTCCATAATGACTCTGGCTAGTATAAGAGTATTAAAACTACTTTTAATACTCTTGAAAACATTACCATAAGAAAAAATAAACATCCATAAAGCGAGCTGTAACACCCCAAATATACCCCAAAAGGCCCTTCCATATTCCATAGCTCAGACCCTGAAGAAAAAGGCAGATTTTCAAGGCCTCACTTGAATAAGGTCAGGATAGGGGACACTATTTCAGGGTACAGGCCTTGTGCTAAGAACCACAGTATCTCCCCTATAAAGAAAGCTCTTTGTGATTTGGCATGACAGTATCTTGTGACTTATTTTATTTGTTGTGGGTGCCTAGCCATGCTAAGCTGCACATTAGCTGCTTAGGAACAAATATTTTCAATAGCAGGATATTTATTTCAAAATACTATCTATCCATTGAGCACACTAAGCATCTACTGTGTTTCCCCGAAAACAAGAGAGGGTCTTATTTTCTTTTGACCCCTGAAATAAGCGCTTGGCCTTATTTTCAGGTTGATCTTATTATTTTTGAGGTGTAGGAGGCGACAAGCGTAGTCACCTCATGGCTGCTGCTGCTGTGTTTTGGGGAGGGCTTATTTTAGCGCATGTGCTCAAAAGCCTGATTGGGCTTATGATCCAGGGAGATCTTATTTTCAAGGAAACACGGTACTTAAATAATTCTTGCAGCATCAGGCAAAGACCTTTTTTTATTATCCTAAGCCTTTTAGCATATCATATTACATATATATATATATATAAGCTTTTAATCTGTCTCTGATTTTATTGTATATTGCATTTTTAATTTTGTTAAATTAAAAAACACATACGGTTCTTAACTTATGGTGCATTATCCTGGGAGAACTCAGTTTTGAAAGACAGCATATAATTTTTTAGAAAAAGAAATGTTTTTTGCCTCCTCCTAAACTTTTTGTGAAGAGTAGACGTTTCCTCCTTGGCTTCTTTGAATATATTTTCACCTAGATAGAAGATGATACCACAATGACTTGGCATTTTGAGACACAATTTTTTATGTGCAAAATCTGTCTTGGGTTGCAAAATTAGTATCTGAAAAAATTGCCTAAAAGAAAGCTTTGGCATAATTATCTTTTGTACCTTAATCATGGAGAGCTGATGAATTTGAATGTTTTTTTTATTTTTTGTTCTTAACAGTGAGATCAGTTGCAACCAGTTGCCATTATAGCCTTGATGAATGAGCTTTGAGTTTCTCGGTTAGGAAACAAGCATTCTTAAAACCTATTTCTGCAGCTGTGACTTTTATATTTCCAACTGCTTTACATTTCTTATTTTGAAAAACTGCCTGACTGGTATATAATTTCAGTGGTAAAATTAAAGATGTCAGTTATTTTCCAAATGCATTTTCTGGAGCTCGAGGCTTACTGTTGTGCAGATATTCTCACATTATGCGACTAGATTATTAATTATCGCTTTCTGCAATAAACAAATATTTATGTATCGCTTCTTTAAGGAAAATCTTTTCGTTTCTTGATTCAGAGACTTAATGCTGTTTTTAAAAATCTATTTTAAGGTTGCTGTATATTTTAGTAAAGTATGAATTGATTAAGCTCTTTTAGGGTATGGCTTTTAATTTATGCATATGGCATGAAGGCTCAAATCCCTGTGGCATGCTATACACCAAGGACATCTAAAAATGAAATTCTCTGGAAGAGTTGAATTTCCATGATCCCACAGTGGCTTGGCATTTGTGGAAATTAAAATTCAACCCGTTTGAAGGATGCCTTTTTATAGAGAGCTGCTTTGCATTCTTTTCTTTCTGTACTATGGAAGTGACTTTTAACTACATTCTAGCCTTTTCTGGCTGCAGTCCATTTTATCAACAGTCAATTACAATTTATGGTTGGAAGTTTTCAGTCTTTATTAGAGTTATATGTTGCCCATCTTACTTAGATGACTTTAACCTTAGCTTGCTACTGGTGATGGTCACAATTCCGTGTGTTGCAAATTAATTGATTTCAGAAGTAAAAGGTAAATTGATCATTCTGTTCTTGAAAAGAGTCCTTGAACTAATTCTCCAGCACAGGAAAAAAAAATGTTTGCCTGTGTCAGATTTGCCTTACATAAAATAGGTTGCAATTTTGTAGTAGTTACACTGTAACAAATGATTACCTAATCAACCTTGCAAAGTGAAGAACCAGATTAAAGTTTTGTTGTTTTTTTAATATGTAATCAAATGAAAATTTCCAGGTGTGTATGTTTGGACAGGAAGATAGATTTAAATCTCTTCACAGAGAACTTTATGTGCTAACATAGAATGTGGAAATTAAAGTACAAAGTGCAGTTTGGGTTTTGCCGTATTTTATTATGGATGTTTGCTGTTGCTAAAAACACTTGCACCGTGTTTGCAAATCAAGGGTGGAAGTAAATTGAAAGATTAGTATAATGTTCTCACCTTTTTCAAAATGTTTCCTTGATTTATTGGTAGCTTGACTCAAATACTATTTTCTTGGTAGTATTTTTGAGGTTAGTAAAATAGAATTTTTAAAAATTTCTTGGCAGTTTTTAAAATTTGCTGCACCAATGATCATACATGGGGCTGCCCTTGAATTGCACCCTAAAAGCTTCATCTATTCCAGAATGCAGCAACAGAGACACTATTGGGCATGCCTTGGTATGGCCATGTAGCATTTTATGAGCTGCACTGGTTACTTCTGAGGGCCTGGTTGTTACCTACAAAGCCCTACATGGCAGAGGGCCTGGTTAATCTAGGAACCTCTTATTGCCCACACCATCTGCCTGGTCTGGCAGGATTGGAGCACTCCAGGTTCTTTAAGTTAAGCAATACCATCTACCTCAGTGTTTCTCAACCTTGGCAATTTTAAGATGTTTGGACTTCAACTCCCAGAATTCCCCAGAAAAATTCAGATGCAGGTTGTCCTTGACAACCTCCCTCACAATTGAGCCAATTTTTTTTTGCTGTTAAGTGAGACATTTAAGTGAGTTTTGCCCCATTTTTGCCCAACTTTCCTTACCTCAGTTGTTAAGTGAGTCACTGCAGTTGATAGGTTAGTAACACGGTTGTTAAGTGAATCTGACTTCCCCATTGAGTAGGCTTGTCAGAAGTTCGCAGAAGGGGATTACATGATCTTTGGGCATAGCAACGGTGATAAATATGAAACAGTTGCTAAGCTGAATTTTGGGGATGCTGCAAAAGTTGTAGCTGTAAAAACAGTGAAAGGTCACTTTTTTCAGTGCCGGTGTAACTTTAAATGGTCACTAAATGAACTGCTTTTAAGTCAAGGACTACCTGTAATCACTTAATAACCATCCAGAAGAGAAGAGATGAGGACAAGAAATCTCAAAGTAGAGGGATTGCAGTAGCGAAGACTTGCTGCCTGGTTTTTCCAATTTAACACTACTGATGTTAGTTCAACATTAATTCCCAAAGCCAACATGGGAGATCCACATTTTTAAAAGCTTCTGGAAAAAAAGGGAGGTAGGGTGCAGGGCTGTGGAGTCGGTAGATAAATGTTCCGACTCCGACTCCTCAGTTTTTGTACTTCCGACTCCGACTCCAGG
>JANHFT010009502.1:22995-33183 GCA_032467955.1 Pseudoxenodon macrops
TAAATGTTCCGACTCCGACTCCTCAGTTTTTGTACTTCCGACTCCGACTCCAGGGACCCAAAATTTACTCCGACTCCGACTCCTTGACTCCGACTCCACAGCACTGGTAGGGTGTTCCAAAGGTGGGGAGCTCTCATCAAAAAAGCCCACTATTAGGCTTAAGTGTCAGAGGGTCAGGGTTTGTCCAGAAAAGATAATATTTTAAATACCATATTTTTCGGAGCATAAGACGCATCCCCCCCCCAATAAGTGGGTGGAAATGTTGGTGTGTTTTATACACCGAATACAGACATTTTTGGCCTCCCAAAGCCCTGCCCCCGCCTCCCATTTTTCACAAAAACGGGGTGCACACACAGTTTGGGAGGCCTGCAGAGTGCTTCTGGGGGCTGAGGGAGGACAAAAACTTTTTTTTCTTACTTACCGGTACCTCTTTGAAATCTTGGTGGGTCTTATACACTGGTGCATTAAAATCTGAAAAATGCGGTAGATCTTTAAAGGTAACAGCCGTCACCTTCCTTTGCATCTGAAACAAACTGGCAACAAATGCAACTCCCTCAGCAGTGGGTACAACATGGCAGTATGTTTGTAACACTTCGTTTATACCAGCTGAAGTTTCTGGGTGGCTTTGAAAGACTTTTGGAGGAAATTATAGTACTGTAGTGCAATGGAGAAGCAGATAGCTCTTAGGAATAGCACGTAGACTTATATACTGCTTCATGGTGCTTTACAGCCCTCTCTGAGCAGTTTACAATGTCAGCATCTTACCCTCAACAATCTGGGTCTCCATTTTACTGACCTTGGAAGGATGGAACGCGGAATCAACCTTGAGCTGGTCAGGATCAAACTCCTGGCTGTGGGCAGAGTTTTTGCCTGCAACACTACATTCTTAACAACTGCGCCACCACGGGCATGAGTGATGTCAGTGTGTCTTGTGCCAGATAAAGCTTCAGTGTGTCTTGTGCCAGATAAAATCACAATTGGTGCCCTAGCTTGTAGCATCAAAAGGTTGACTTGGCCACAGTCTCCATCTGCTCCTCCCATGAGTAAAGAGCAACTTTATCCCATTCTTTTTATTAAATTTGGACTAGTGCAGTTGCCTGATATCCTACAAATCAAGTGAGACAGGGAAGCTCCCTGTTGCCTTATCGGTTCAGATTTGAGCTCATAACTCTTGTATTTTTCATTTTTCTCCCCCCAGTATTGCTGCAGGCATCTCTTCATCTGTGTCACTTTCCATTGCTTTTTAGAAAAATCAAGAAACTGATTAGGATTGGTGGGCAGGGAGAGAGAGATCATCAGTCTTGTATGGTACCTTGCTCACCTCTGTATGTCAGAGGTTAACACAATATTTGACAGAAGTACCTTTGAGATCCTTGAGCAGTTCGGAAAACCCGTGGATCCATTAAGTGCTCAAGTTGGCCATCTAAATCGCATCTTGAGGAGCCTAGTGGGTCCAGTCAACTCCAGTATTTCAAGGAAGCGATTGTGTGTTTCCATTTTTATTTGAATGGTCTCCTTTGCACAAAGGCTCATAATTGTATATTTTCTTAGTAGGCAGCCATTTGTATTTTAATGGAGCCTTGCTGTAAATTCTTTGGGCCATTCTGAGGACTGAAAGGATAGCATCTCTTGGCACATCAGGATAGGGAACATACAGCATCTAAAGAAGTCTGCGTTTCGGGTTTGCTCCAAGAGCTCCCCAACAGTAAACTTTCTCTGGTTATTACTTTATGCTACACCAAGAAGGAGAAAGTCTCCTCTCATACTGTGGTCTACAGCAGACCAAAAAGTGATGCTAGTCATAAGTTTATAACGACATGAGACTATTTTTTTCTTCTACATTTCATAGAGAAATTGAAGGAGAGGAGTTGTTTGCTGGTCGACATCCTGTCTTTTCAGAGTGTTTTTGCAGTGGTTAAGGTACTGGCCTTAGAAACCAGGAGATGGTGAATTCTAGACCTGGTTTATGTATGGAAGCTGGCTGGGTGACTTTTGGGCCAGTCACTCACTCTCAGCCCAACTCACCTCACAGAGTTGTTGATGTGGGGAAGATAGGAGGACGGCGATGATGTATATTTGCTTGCCTTGGGCTACTTATAAAGTAATAAACATGGGGTGAAAAGCAAATAAATAAATAAAGCGCCCTTGACCCTGACTACTAAACAAGTCAGAGGTCAATTCATATTCTGTGTTTTTGCAGGGAAATGGCTGCCTATGAAATCTATTTAACAATTCTTCTTATTGGCTAGTTTTTCTCCAAACAACCACTCAAAGTTTCTTAATACTGATATTAAACCCTAGTCTAATAGCTTGCTGGTGATGACTGATTTTATGTTCACAAATACCATATTCAGACTAATGGAAGAAGGAACATTTTTTCTTGCCTCTGAGCCCAGCATGAAACAAATTGGGCTGCTAAATGAAAGGTTGTAAGTGGACTATCCAGATTATGCTACTGTCCCATAACTGTAAACTTTCCCAGCTACAGGGGTGAAATCCAGCAGGTTCTGACAGGTTCCGGAGAACTGGTAGCGGAAATTTTGACTAGTTCGGAGAACCGGCAAATACCACCTCTGGCTGGCCCCAGAGTGGGGTGGGAATGGAGATTTTGCAATATCCTTCCTCCAGGAGTAGGGAAGCAATGGAGATTTTCCAGTATCCTTCCCCTGGATACCACACCCACCAAGCCACACTATGCCCACCAAGCCACGCCCACAGAAACAGTAGTAAAAAAAATTGGATTTCACCACTGATGTAAATCTTTTCTGATATTACACTGGATTATCTTTATGTATAGACACTTGAGTTTTATTATTATTTCTTTTATTCATTGAACAATCAGTGATCGTAGTGGAGTAATGAGAATGATGATTCTTTTCTTTTCTTTTTCTAATCTCAAATGTAACATTCAAAAAGAGATTAGGAAAAGGATTCCAAAACTGACATTGCCTGCTTTTTTCTTGAAAACATTCACTCTAGTTCTCTTCAGCTTCAGCTTTCTCTTCAGCTTCTAGTTCAGGTAGCTGCTTTGGTATTGCAAGGTTTGGTAGATGTCCAAGATGCGGCAGGAAATATATTTTGTAGCTACAAAGTATTGAAGACTTGTCATTCTAAGAAAAAGTACAAAGCTGATTCTTCAGGAATACTTTCTTAGGCTGTGGCTGTAGCTGTAGCATGAATAATAGTCCTTCCAGTGTATTTCTAATTGGAATTTAGGAAAATGACATGTTTCCCTAGACAGCCATTTATAAAGTATAGGTGTTCTACAGCATACAACTAAAATTAATCAAGCTTTTAATATTGTTTATGTATGTTAAAATACTGGATAATGATCTGTAAATGCCAATGAAATGAGATGAGGGAGGGTGATATTTTGTATTCTCTTAAAAGGAGGGCTATGGTCACCTTCTGTAGAAAATCTGTGCCAAAAAGGAAACAACTAATCATGCAATCATGCTGATGATGTTTTATTACTCATGTCTATAATTGTGAATGAATGTACAGAGAATGAGGGAAAGACTGAGATTATATACACAGAGAGAAGAGCTTGCTTTCATTATACACAAATATACAGATTTTGACTAGAGCTTCAATGTAATTGCCAGGACTATGCAAATGTGACAAAATCCAATTCAAATTTGGGAATTAATTCAAGGAGACAAATCAAATTAAAATTGATTTAAATGTCTAATTGAATAAAACTATAAAGGCACATCAGCAAAAGTCTGGTAGTTTTAAGTCACGTTGAGGGTATTTAAATCGATTTACAGATAGTCCTTGATTCACAAACATAAATGAGCTTGAAATTTTGGTCGTCAGTCATTATGATCATTAAGTGGTGCCCCCACGTGATTGCTTCAGTCAATGACTGCAATTCTGGCAATTGTCCTTGCAGTCATTAAACAATCTTGTGGGTCATTAAGTGGAGGGTATTCCTAGTTAGAAAAGTAGGGGTGCCTTCAGGGGGAGACTCTGGCAGGCCAGGTACAGGCCATGCACATCCTATCGGAGATGCTGCAGTGTGGCACTAGTATATGGAGACTAAGGAAAGCAACTGTAACTGCACCAGCCTGGTCCTGTAGTGTGACAAAAAGGTGCCATGTCTGGGAAACACAAAATTCCCTAAGAAGTCTTCACAGTGGAGCACAAAACAATTACTCTACAAAGGGCCAAAAGCCCCGGAAGCCTTTATAGTAGGATGCAAAGCAATGGGGTACAAAGCAGATTCCAGAGCCTCCAAGGACGCAACATAGCACCTCCCACAAGAAGCACCAAATATCTGGGAAGCCCAAGCCTAGCTGCCCTCACTATCTTGCTCGCTACATAACAGCTGACATTCATTGTTTTCTTCATCCCACTGCTGACTAAGCATGTCCAGCCTGGCCATAGGAAGAGGAGAAGGAAGAGAAGGAGGGGGAGGGGGAGGAGGAAGATGAAGGAAGCTGTTCAGTTACAGCATCTTAAAATGCCACTTTTCTTGTGTTCTTGGGCAGTGCTGAAATTCTGGAACTAGCTTTCTTGAATGAATGAATGAATGAATGAATGAATGAATGAATGAATGAATGAATGAATGAATGAATGAATAAATAAATAAATAAATAGCAGAGCTTGCCTTACTGTCTTCTAGGAATTGGCTTGATTGTTTTAAAGAAATTTTTTGACTTGACTTCTATGGGTTAAAACTATTGGACAGATTCCCACAAGAAAATGTTGGCATTCAGCCCTTTTATTGTGGTTGTGGTGGATTGTTTCGTGCTAAACTCTTAAAGGTTCACCGGCATTTAAGTTCATAGATAAAGAGAAAGAAGGGCAAGCATGAGGAATTGTAGCATCCTTGGTTGTAAGGATGAGAAGATTACCAAGCACTCAAATTTTGATCACATGTCTATCGGGATGCTGCAATGACCCTAATTTCAGGGAGGGGTTGTAACTCTTTTCATTCAGCACTGCTGTAATTTTGAGCAGTTGCTGAATTACCCTACCTGTAATGCATTGCCTCAATTTGGCAATCTGGAAATTCATTTCAAAGGAGTGACTAGAACAAATCTTTTTAGACTGAAACTTTGCACAACCTTAGCAATTACGGAGTTATTACTCTGTTTTACAAAAGTACAACGTACATAATCAGTCAGCCAAGATCAGAAAGGGCAATGGAATCCAAGGTGCACCACCAAAGGAAATTTGACTGTGTCAGATAAGCTTAAAGAAGACCTTGAAAGATGAAATACCAGACCAAAAGGAGAAGGAATGGGAAAAATAACTATTTAATGGGAAAAATAATTATTTGAATCACAACCCAGACACTTGTTGGAACTAATTATGTTAAATGAATGGAGGTCCAAATAGAATTGCTATTTATAATGTTAGTACTAGTAATGCTGAATGGGCTATTGGCCTTCCAAATCTGGATGCTATTTTCACTTGTCTTTAAAATAAAACCAAACAGAACAACTTTATAGAAGAGTTAAGGCATCCTGCAAGGTTTGTCCAGGAGCCTCTAAACCCAGCAGATGATGTGATGTTAATTGATTTGACCAGTTTATTGTAATCAGATAAATAAACATAACATGGTTATTTCCTTACATAACAGAATATAAACAAAACAAAACAAAATTGTATTATTATTTGTATGGGGACTTTCTTGCCAGAAAGCAGTTTTCGAGTTTGTATATCATGGCATGGTCTGGGTTAAGCTCTTCTCTCTGATACAGTTATGGAAGTAATTTTAGACCAAAATGAAGCAGATGCTCCTGTCATATAAAAATAGTTAGACATCCATCTAGGCAAAGAGCCACAAAATTTCATGCAACAGGTGTGATGACTAAGATAGGGATAGAAGTGGAATGACAGAGGTTCAAGTCTTCACTTGACTTGATTACTTAACAAATCTTGATCTTGATAGAATAAAATGAGATTTCCTTTGGATTTCTAAAAGAAAGGATGATATAAACATAATTACAATACATTAACCAAACATCCAGAATTGTGATTTGGAAATAATTTGTAAGAATACCATCCACCAAATATTTTTTTAAATCTATGTACAGGCTTTATGATGTGACATGATCTGTTTTAAAGCTGCTAATGATACAAATAAAAGAACGTTGCAGGTCTACTATGTAATTGAATATTGAATTGAAATAAAATTAAAATACGCTATAAATAAGTGAAAATAGTCCCCTAATCATCTTTGTTGCTCATCTGTGCAGTCTTTCTAGTCTCAATGTCCTTTTTACATTGTGGTGACCAAAACTGAATAGAGTATTCCAAGCGTGGTCTTACCAAGGCATTATAAAGTGGTATTAACACTTCACATGATCTTGATTCTATTCCTGTTATGCAGCCTAGAATGGTGTTGACTTTTTTGGCAGCTGCTGCACACTGCTGGCTCATATTTAAATGGTTGTCCACTAGGACTCCAAAATCCCTCTCACAGTTACTACTGTTGAGCAAGGTACCACATATACTGTACCTGTGCATTTTGTTTTTGAAGAGTCTCAGAACACTTTAGCTTTTTCATTTTCTATTACTTTGTCTATTTTATGGTTGCCACCAGTTTTTATTGTGTATTATTACTACTACTGTCATCATCATCATCATCATCCCAGGCAATCTTAACATAAATATTGCCAGTAGAAGAAAACCCACTCTTTCAATTTTGAGAAGTAGCAGAGCGTAAACCTTTTGTTTCTGCTGACAGAAACTTGCATTCTATTTAGACCAGACCTGGGCATTTCACAGCCCATGGCTCATATCCAGTCCAATCCATGGTATAAGTGACATCGGTAGTGGGGCATGCAGAGTCAACAGCATTGTGGGTAGGCCTATGATGGCAGGGAGCAGGGCAGTAGTGGAGGATTGGACAGCAGTGTAGCAGCAAGGGCTGGGGCAGAGCAGCAGCCTTCCACAACAATCTCAGTTTCTTATGTGACCCCCTTGGGAAAATGAATTGTCTATCCATGATTTAGGGCATTTAAATGATTCATTTATTTTATTAAAAAAAAACAATGAAAAGGTTTTACAGTTTTGTGGAATGCCTTCATTCCAGCCATTTGGGACGACATTATTCCCTAACATATCTGATGTGGAGGTGTAAGACTGATGATGACTTTGCCCATCCCTGCACAGTTATGGCACTTAGTGGAAGCTAAAGGTGAGTTGGCTCAGAAGGTGCACTCATGCAAAATGACCTGATTCTGCACAGTATAAATATAACCTTTAAATACAGTGACACAATTTCTCCTGGGTCATGAGCAGAGTTCTGCTGGCTCCCTGTTGCATGGATTCAACTTCAAATGTCTCCAGTATGTAGGAGGGAGCAGTTGGTGAGAGGAGGAAAGGCATGAAAGATAGTAGTTCTTTTAGCTTTCCAGCTATGTCCAGGCGCTCTTGGGTTAATGCATTCATATCTGGAACATTTCAAAAGGTATGGCCTCTTTGCACTGACCAATTACGTTTTTTTCTCATTCCAGTCCTCATCTTGTCCTAGCAGCTAAAACTTTGCATCATTTTCTCACACTGAATCGCACACTAACAACATTTTTAAGGTTGGTTCTCAGGTGTGCTTTGTAGTACTTTCCAGCCTCCTCGGTTGAAAATCCTACCATGGTTCGGGCTAATCTCAGAGAGATATTCAGAGGAAAGCAGTAAGCTTGCTTGTATTTCCAACATATTTCTCTGGCAAAGAAGCAGGTGTTCAGTGGTAAACTGCTGGGCCTCCTGGGAGGTTGCTGAAGAAAGGACAATCTGCCGGATTAGTTCTGCCCCACTTGCTGGGCTGATTCGTATTCTGGAGTAGCTGGTGTATCTGGGTAGCCACCTGGAGTTACATGAAAATAATATAGATTCATACTAAAATTCATGAAGAATGGATTCTTTAAGCATCTCTGATTTATACACTGTACAATGACACATTTCCATATTTACTACAGGTTTCTCCATTTTGAATCATATAGTCTAATTATTTTTCCTATAATCCCTATTTTCTTGGCATAGACTCTGCATAGACTGTGGAATTCAATAGGCATTGACCTGACCAGCATGCGGGCATATGTTGGCTCTCTCTTTCTGTTATGGTTGAGGTGAATTGCTGGCAATCACCTATCATGTTCCACGGCTTCAATTTAACAAAAGCTACCCAGACACTCAAGATGACACAAAATGCTACCATGAAGTTACTTAAATCAGTTGATTGCTCTCTGTCAATATGTAGGTAGAGTCATATCTTGCAGCGTCTGCTGTATGAATCCAGTGGCTCTTTTACATGCTTTTCCTATGGCATATAGCAGTGATGGAGAACCTTTTTCTTCTTGTGTGATAAAAATGGTAGTGTGCGCACTGGTGCGCACATGCGTGCCACCACACAACCCCTCCATGCACACTGTACTGCACATGTGCATGCACGCCCCCTAATTGGGCCATTTTTTGCCCTCCAGAGGGTGAAAGCTGTTGAGCTGTTTTTCACCCTTTGGAGGCTTCAGGGGAGCCTCCTGAAGGCGAAAAACGATCCTACGGGCAAACCGGAAGTTCAGGAACAGACTTCCGCTTTGCTTTTGGGCTGTTTTTTACCCTCCGGAGGCTTCAGGGAGGCGTCCTGGAGGCTCCGGAGGGTAAAAAACCGCCCAACAGGCAAACCGGAAGTGACACCGATTTGCCTGCTGGGCCATTTTAAAAAGTCCGGGGGCTTCAGGGGAGCCTCCTGAAGCCTCCGGAGGACGAAAGACGCCCCTAAGGACAAACTGGAAGTCACTTCCGATTTGCCCGTTGGGTCGTTTTTTTACAGGGCAGCGCCTCGCGTGCCCTCAGAAATGGCTCCATGTGCCACCTGTGGCATGCGTGCCATAGGTTTGCCATCACTGTCCTAGATTAAAGGCTGATGACTCCCCATTATTCCATGGGTTAATGGAATTTATTTCAGGTTGTTTACTTTTATTTTATAAACAAAATGTATTATGAGGTTGCTTTTGTTTCTTTAGGGAATTGTAGTGATTACCCCTCTTTGTTTTTCCACAGCCAGATTTGAGGTTTGGCAGGAAAACCGTTTGGGTGAGGCTCTTTGATTGGCTGATGCCACTAGAAAACCTTCATCGCAGCAAAATATCCAGCACCATGACGGCTTGTGTGCCATTTCTCCCATAGCCAGAGAAGGCCAAAAAGAGGGAGCCTTAAATGCAGGAAGGGGAGAAATGCTCAGTTGGAGGGCAGGAACTAAGGCGAGGGATGGGCATGAGCAGACGTCTCTCTTGGAAAACCTTCCCACAAATCCCCTCTTCCATGAGGACACTTAAAAGGCATCCCAGGGGCACTTTGACAAGAAGCCAACAGCTCTGTGCTCCACCCAAGAGAAAGTGAGGCGGCAGGGCTAATAGATAATGATCTTACAAGACAGCGTGGATTACCTGGGACAAAGATTGCTGAGGGGCAGCTTTATTTTAGTATTTAGCACTTAGACTTATATACCGCTTCACAGTGCTTTCCAACCCTCTCTTACAGAGTCAGCCACTGCGCTACCTCAGCTCTAATTCATACCTTTTTCCCAGATGTGTACAAAACTGATTGAATGAGCCATTAAGCATTTAATTGTCTGAACGGTAATGTGAAAAGCTATGTTAAGAGCTGATTTAAGGTCCTGTTAAAGCCAAAAAACAGGGAAAGGGGGTGGGGGAGGGGGTGAAGTCTGTGTGTGTCATTTTTCCCTGGCTTGGGGACAGAGTGTGAAGCTCAAATGCCCTCCTTGCTCTTGCAGGACAATAAAACGAAAACTTGGCCCCCGAAGGCTCCTTGGCAGCACACGCAGTCGGGTCAAAATATGTCTTTATATCAGCTAAGCAGCCCTGCCAGCCATTGGAATGACACCATGCAGATGCTGCCATCTCCCGTTTGGTCAGCTGCCCATGACTGCCCTCCACCCACAGGGATGGCCTCCCCGTTTGCCTACACCCAGCAGCCTCCGCAGTCACCACCATTGCCCCTGGCTCAGCACAAGCAGGGGCACAAGGGCTTTAAACCTTTTCCGGGCAAGCACGAGCGTCGACCATCCTACCTGCCGCAGTACTGATGCCCTGTTCCCTCCTGGCCTGAGAAGCAGCAGCTGAGGACCAAAGTCTTTGGTATGATCCGGGCTTGCTTGGTTTCTGTCCGCTGGGGGGGCGGGAGGGGGTGACAGCTTTGGTAGTGAAGCCTCTTGTT
>JANHFT010009502.1:54573-65075 GCA_032467955.1 Pseudoxenodon macrops
AAAAAAAGCTTTGAAAAAGCTACATTTGGAGTATAAGACGCACCCAAATTATCAGCCCCAATTAGGGGGAGAAAAGGCGTGTCTTATACTCAGAATAAGTGATTATCAATAATATTAAACCATGATATAGAGTTAAAACATAGTGGACACAAACTTGTCTACTTATCCCATTCTTTCCTTGCATATCAATATTAAAAATGGTCTGATCTCTTTTTTTTTTGTCTGAAATTTGAAAAGTTGCATAAATAATGATTTGTGGCTCGCAAATTATAGTTGCATCTGCAGATAAACTCAGTGACTTAAAAAAAATATCCAAATGTTCATGAAAGAGTTAAATAAAGCAGTGACCCACGTTTAAAATTTTTGAGATCAGGGGAAGTGACATCTCTTAATAGATGGGACAAATTAGCGCAAGGAGTCTTTCACTTCCCAACATTCATTTAGTGACTCTTTAAAATGACAATGGCACTGGGGGGAGAAAACACATTACGACCAGTCCTTGCACTTACGACTGGTCCTTGTACTTATGACCATCATAGCATCCTAATGGTCACAAGGTCACAATTTGGGCATTTACAGCACGTATAGGTAATCCTCAACTTAACAGCTGTTCATTTAGTGACTATTCAAAGTTACAACGGCACTGAAAAAAGCGACTTAGCGACCATTTTTCACACTTGCAGCCGTTGCAGCATCCCAATGGTCGCAGGATCAAAATTCAGATGCTTGGCAACTGACTCATATTTATGACGGTTGCAGTGTTCTGAAGTCACGTGATCACCATTTGCGACCTTCTGACAAGCAGAGTCAAGAGGGAAGCCCGATTCTCTTAACAACCATGTTCCTAATTTAACAATTTTTAAGTGATTCACTTAACAACTGAGGCAGGAAAGTTTGTAAAATAAGGCAAACTCACTTAACAACTGTCTCCATTAACGACATAAAGTTTGGGCTCAGTTGTGGTCGTAAGTCAAGGACTACCTGTCTTAACATTTGTAGGTCTCTTAATTCTCTTAATTTCCCAAAAGTTTTCTTAATTTGTGAAAAGTTGGTGATAGGACCTACGTTATTATCAAACTCTGTTCAATTTTCGAGGAGATGGCGTTAGTCAAAAGAGAGAAAACTGGCTCTACACCCAATATCTTTTGCAATCGCGTAATTATACTGACATTTTTATCCTGTCCTCTTTTGCAGGCTTAGGTAATGATACTCCTTTGTATAAATATCCTAAGAGGGAACATTTCACTCTTAAGCCTCTCTTCGATGCTCAACTTTAGCCGCTGAAAGCCATTTTAATAAGAATTGTATGCAGCCCTTCAGGGAAAATACCGTTTGGCAGGCTTCCAAAAGTAGATATGTCGGTGAGATAGTCCTGAGGAAGTTTTCATTGGAGAGAACCATCATGATTCCATCAGCAGTCTTTGGACATACGATCCGAGGTTAATTATTGCTGCTCTAATGTGAGGTTATTTCCCTCTCTCTCTCTCTCTTTCTCTCTCTCTCTCTCTCTCTCTGTGTCGTTCTAACTTTCTAGTTATTCTGAGTCCGTTTGGATTAAATGGTACACTCACGGGGCAGTCCTTCAAGCTGTCAGACTCCGCTACGAAGAAGCTGATTGGCGAATGGAAGCAGTTCTATCCAATCACGTCCAACTTGAAAGAGGGACTGGAAGAAAAGCAGGAGGAGATGGATTGGGAAGACGACTCTCTAGCTGCTGTGGAGGTCCTTGTTGGTATGGCCTTTTGAAAACGTTTTCCAAAAATGCACCTGCATTTCAATACCGTGTTTCCCCGAAAATACGACCTACCCCGAAAATCCTAGCTTGATTTTTACACGTGCGCCCAACAATAAGCCCTAATTAAGATCCCGCCCACACCAGGGTACATGGGTAAACATTAAGCTAGGGTGGGGATGGGTGTGTCTGTGGAGCTGCCCTACTACTTACCTTTGGACAGTTGCAGCCAGGCCTCGCACACCCTGACACCTTCCTTGCCGGCCTTCTGCAGCCAGCAAGGTTTTCCCAAAGGCCTCTGCAGCCGATAACAGATCCCTGGATTGATCCGGAGCTCTGTTATAGGCTACAGAGGCCTTCAGGAAAGCCTGGCTGGCCGCAGAAGAAGTTCCTGAAGGGCTTTGACAGTGAAAAGGAGGTTGAGGACGGCGTGCGCAAGTGAGGTGAGTCAGTGGACAATATTCTCCTCCACCTCTCCCCTCAAAAAACGACCTGGTGCCTTTTTGGGTGGCAAAATAAAACAAGACAGGGTCTTAGTTTCAGGGAAACACGGTAGTTGCCTGTAGTTCTCAACTTAAGAACAGTTATTTAGCGATCGTTTGAAAACGTTACAACGGAACTGAAGAATGACTGATGACCATTTTTCACAATCACAACTCTTGCAGCATCCCTGTGGTCATGTGATAAAAATCCAGGGGCTTGGCAACTGATTCATATTTATGACGGTTGCAGCGTCCCGTGTTCACGCGATCCACCTTTTGCGGCCTTCTGACAAGCAATGTCAATGGGGAAGCCGGATTCACTTCACCACTGTGTCACTCACTTAACAACTGCAGTTGATTCACTTAACAACTGTGGCAGGAAAGGTGGTTAAATGGGGCAAACCTCACTCGACAAATGTCTCACTTAGCAGCAGAAAGTTTGGGCTCAATTGTGGTTGTAAGTTGAGGGCCACCCCTTAGTTATAAAACTATGAACATCATTTTAGGATGGAATAGAGAAGCATCAAATCTCCTGCCAGGGGTTAGCAAATTATCATAGTCTGTGTTTGTGAAAGTTAAGGATGCTTAAGGTCAATGGGGATGTTTGCAGCAATTAAGGTGGTTAAGAAGCAAGGGTATTGATTCAGAAATATGCTTATCAGTACATGTAATCCTCAACTTACGACTGTAATGGTTTCCCATAAGTCATGACAGCTATAAAGCGGGTCATCATGTGACCGGATCCAATTTTATGGCTTTTTTGGTGTCAGTCGTTAGGTGAATGCAGTGATCGTAAAATGAACCCCTCAGTCGTAAATCCATTGTTTCCCATGGGGCGTTTTTGCTGAAAACTGGAAGAAAATGCCAACAATGGGGCACCGGGGGGGGCGGTGGCTACTGCCATCAGAATTTTGGAATGGGGTTTTGGGGGGGTCTATTGTAACTATGAATGGTTGCTAAGTGGCCAGTCATAAGTCAAGGACTACCTGTAATTTCAACAGAGGAGATACAGAGGTCTGTCCAGAAAAGCACTCTAGTTTTCCATTAAAAAAAAAAAATCAGATTACATATTCCTGTATTCTGAAGCAGAAATCTTGTAAACAGCTGTTGGTGACTCGCAATCCATCATGGCAGCCTTTTTGTGAGGACACACAACATGCTGTAACCTACCTTCTCTGGAATTGTCAAGAATTGTATCATAAACACACTGATTTAAGAGCTGTTAATTGCCTACTGAAAATAGCAGTTATTTTGTCCCTGCCTGGTTACTTGCATGGATATGTAATTCATGAAAGCTTGTGCAATAATAAATTAATTACACACCACATTACTCTTTGTTGTATAAATAAATCCCTGGGCTCTGAGATTATATTATGTTTTTAATTTTAACTGGAATTAGAATTGCTTTAAAGGTAGTATTAGGAGAACTTAAAGGCTTTGCCAGAAAAGAGCACAATAAGAATGAGCAGCACACTGTAAAATAGAAAGCAATATAATAGATTTGTGCAAATTAAGGTAAATCTAAAATAGCCATTCAGACAAGTCTTTTAGGACAGGAACTAGATGTTAGTTGAGTCCAGTTATGGAATGTGAAACAAATTATTCTCATAGACGATTCAAAATTTAGTTTGCTAATATAAATATAGGAAGAAAGATGAACTCTAAAAGAGGATCACTATTATGATGTCATTTTTACAGCTAAATATTGTTACTTAATCCTAATAGTAGCTATTTGATTTCACTATTATGACAATAAATATTTGTTTTATTCATTGGCACTTTCTGAAAAACACATTTTTGGAAATTTAAGAGGTCCAGGCAGCCTTATTAACATGTAGATGTACAGGTACGCCTTGAGTTACAACCTCAGTTGAGGCCAACATTTCCGTTGATTTTTTAAGTGAATCCTATGTGAATCATGCAGCTGTTAAGCAAATCTGGCTTTCTCCATAGACTTTTTTTGAAGGAAATCAGGTGGGAAGGTCACAAATGAATTCCCAAATAAAGGGCCAGAGAGGAAGGCTCTGTGCCCAGAAGAAGAGAAATTAGTTCCCCGAGTGATGGAAATATTTTTTATTAATAAAACTCATAACACACAAAGCAAACATCTGCATGAAATTGCAAAAGGAAAAAAAAAAGCTTGTAAATATACATTTTATGAAAACCTATTTGAATAATCCATTTGTAATGTTAAGCTTACCAAAATCATGAAATAGGATAATCAGCTTTGCTGCTTACCAAAGTTATAAAAAAAACAAGGTAGTCAACAGGCTGGGTATTTTTTTTAAATACAAAAATAATATAACAAATAATACAACAGACAAACCAATAAGAATGAAAACGAATATGACATTTCTTACTCAGAAACATGCGGTCTACCTAAAATATTAACAGTGCTTTTAATTTTTCAAACTCAAAACTGTTAAAGTGGTCACAAAGAATTATGCTTCTACAGTAAGTGTGGAATGAGCATCCATCTGTTGTGTTTCACTTACAAATGTGCATTATTTTAATGTTCAGGTGGTAAATACACACCTTACATCTTTAAAAAATGTCTTCTAAAAAAGATAACGAGAATAATTATCTGTTCTTAAGTAGACCACATAAAAAAGCTCTTTAGCACTTTGATCCATGATCATTGCCTTCATTAAAAGAATATTCTTCATTAAAAGAATAGCAGTAGTTACACAGGTAGTCCTCGACTTACAATATTCATTTAGAGACTGTTCAAAGCTTCAACAGCACTGAAAAAAAGCATGAAATGCCCATTTTTCACACTTAACAACTTTTGCCGCATCCCCATAGTCACATGATCAAAATTCAGATGCTTGGCAACCGAGTCATATTTATGACGGTTGCTGTGTCCTGGGGTCATGTGATCAACTTTTGCGACCTTCTGACAAGCAAAGTCAATTGTGGGGGTGAGAAACCAGATTCATTTAACAACCACGTTATTAACACCAGCAGTGATTCATTTAACTGTGGCAAGAAAGGTCATAAAATGGGGCAACATTCACTTAACAAAAGCCTCACTTCACAATAGAAATGTTGGTCTCAATTGTGGTTGTAAGTCGAGGGCTACCTGTATACCGCTCCATAGTGCTTTATAGCAATAATTCTCAATCTTTTTTTTTCGCCCTTTAAATACCTTATCTGGCCACAGAGGCCGAAGACTTCACTCAAGATTTAAATCATAACATTTCTCCAAGCCTTTGCAGGCCCCCCCCGTGATGACATTGTGGCCCCCCAGGAGTCCGTGGACCACAAGTTGAGAACCACTGCTGTGTAGCCTATTGCTTTACAGTATATTTGTTTACAATCTGGGTAAACAAAACCATGTTTAACACATACAGGTAATCCTCAACTTACAACCACTCATTTAAGGAACGTTTGAAGTTACCATGACTCTGAAAAAATTATGACCATTTTCCACACTTACGGCCATTGCCGCTTCCCCACGGTCACATGATCAAAATTCAGCTGCTTGGCAACTGGCATGTATTTATGGCGGTCGCAGTGTCCCTGGGTCACGCAATCCCCTTTTGCGACCTTCCGACAAGCGAAGTCAAGGGGGAAGCCAGATTCACTTAATAACCGTGTTACTAACTTAACCACTACAGCGATTCACTTAACAACAGTGGCAAAAAAAGGTGGCAACTGTCCTATTCGGCAACGGAAATCTTCACTTCAGTTGTTGATTTTAAGTCAAGGACTATCTGAATTAGGTTAGAAAGGTCTAAATAGAAATAATAAGAAATACTGGTAGCTCAGGTTTTAGATTTCGGCAGTTGTTTTGCTCTCCAAGCTTGTTTCAATTTAGTTTCTGAATGTTTCATTACCAGACTAGGTAATATCATCAGTTGCCCTATTCTCCTTAGCTTATAAATGTCTTGTGTGCCATTGTGGTCAGTTGGTCATTTGGTTGGTTGTTCTTTTGTAGCTACATTTACATTCTGAGCAGCTGATCTAAATAGAGTGAAAACGTTCACTCTTTTAAGCTTCTTGAGAGTATAAAGTTATCCAGGAGAATTTTATAGCATTGTTGTCATGTGCTGAAAGCACGCGCGCGCACCCATAATGCAATGTGTGCCCCCCTCTCCCCCCCCATGCGCATGCGCTCCCGCCGTGCCCCTATTTGGGCTCCCTGCAGCCTCCTTGGAACAAAAACGGACTGTGGTGCGGGGGTGCACCGCACACACACACACAATGCGCCCCATTTTGGGTCTAGCAGGCCTCTCTGCACTTATATCCCATAATGCAATGCACATGTGAACCCCCCTCGCCCCACCCACCCGAGCATATGTGCGGGACTCCCTGCCCATGCGTGGTAGAGACCCAAAAATCAGCTGGCCGGCGGGAGGTGCACGCATATGCGCGGTGGAGCTGAGCTGGGGTGACTCCTCGCATGCCCCCAAAGAGGGCTCTGTGTGCCTCCTGTGGCACATGTGCCATAGGTTTGCCATCACGGCTTTATAGCTTTCTGAGTTCCAGAGGGGGGAAAAAACCCGATAGAAGTAGGATGTAAGTAATTTAAGAACATCCTTGTTTAAAGTCCTTTGATTAACTATCAAGATTTACTTGTCTGAAGCCTTGCCTCAAATAATCTTCCCGCTCTTTGGATGTCAGAACAGTTGTCAGCCACACTGGGCTTGCTTGATACAATGCAATTAAAAAAAAAAAAGACGACAGTGAGATGGATTAAAATTTAAGTAGCTTGGCACAGTAGAGTGGCATTATTGTGGACCCAACTAGAGTAGGATTTACGGCCCAGTTGTCAAAAAAAAAAAAGAAGAAGTTTTATTGCTTTGGTGGAGGAACAGAAAAAGCTAGATAAATTATATTACATCACTGACAAGGAACATGCTTTTAGCCTAGCGCTGCTCTGAAGATAATCGAGACAGAGACAAAATGAGAGGGTCCCTCAAGGATTTATATGTGAGAACAGAGGTAGTTTCAGGTTTCATAGCTGAAGAAAACCTTATACCATGCATTACTGAACTTAAATGGAGAAGCCAGTAATTTAATTTTCCAAACTGTACCTTGGCTTTCTGTGATTCTAAGGAAAGAACAATTTCTGAAGTCCCGTATCCCACAGCTTGTAGTTAATAGCGCACATGGGTGCAATGTTGTTGTACATTTTTTGAAATGGAAAGCAAGAAACCAGAGGTGGGGGAAGGATGTGCTTTTATTGTGAGGACGCTATTCTCACGCAGGTTCCTCTGTTGTCTGCTTAGTCACCACACGTTGTCTAAAATGTATATTTGGTTCTTGTGATCTAGGCCAAGTCTCACTCTGGTTTGGCTGAAACTAGGAGTGATACCTAGAGAATGAACACCCAATGTAATTTCCTGCAGTTGCAGGGAAACACCCAGCATCTTGTAGTATGTCGCTTTAAATACAGCTTTTAAAAGGACAAAAAAAGTCCCAAACTTTCTCCCAAATCCCAGGAAACCCCCACCCAAGTATATAACAAAATTGGTTACTGTATGTATTTATTTTCTGGATTTTCCCTCCCTCTGTTAATTGTTTTTAATTGTTTTATATTTTTACAATTGTAAGCTGTCCAGAATCATTTGGTTGGGATGGGCAGCTATAGAAATTTAGACAGACGGACGGACGGAATATCGTTCTACCATTTTTAGATGTTAACCAGGAGGGTCTTCATTCATGACCTAGGGGATATTTATCCAGCCATATTAGTTGTGTTTATGTTATATTAATGCAGATGGTTCTTGATTTATGACCACAATTGAGCCCAAAAGTTCTGTTACTAAGCAAAGCAGTTGTTAAGTGAGTTTTGCCCTGTCTTATGAATGACCTTTCTTGCCACAGTTGTTAAGTGAATCACTTAATCACTATAGTTGTACCCTATGACTATCACTACGTGTTGCGCCTTATGATTCTTGACAAATGTATCTTGTCCTTTTATGTACACTGAGAGCACAATATGCACCAAAGACCAATTCCTTGTGTGTCCAACCACACTTGGCCAATAAAGAATTCTATTCTATTCTATAGTTATTCAGTTAGAAACACCGATTGTTTAATTAATCTGGTTTCCTCCTTGCTTGTCAGAAAGTCAGGAAAGATGATCAATGACCTCATGACACTGCAACCATCATAAACACATGCCAGTTGCCAAGCACCTCATGTGATCATGGGGATGCTGCAGCAGTCATAAGTGTGAAAAACAGTAATAACTCACAAATTTTAGTGTCATTGTAACTTCAAGCAGTCAATAAATGATGGTTGCAAGTCGAGGGCTACCGATATTGTTTTTTGTGTTTTTTAAAGTAAGCTACAATGGCTGGACTCGCACACTGCTAGTGTATCTGTATCTGTAACTCAGCTGGATTGTGAAATAAATCACTGTTTCCTTTTTCTTTCTTCCCTTTAAAGCTGGTGTGCGAATGGTCTACCCAGCATGCTTCGTTCTGGTTCCTCAGACAGACATTCCTGCTCCTAGCACAGCTGGTTCAAGCAGCTGTTTGGGTGTCCATCAAGTGCCTGTTTCCACAAGAGACCCAGCTATTTCCTCAGTTACTCTCACGCCACCGACCTCCCCAGAAGACGTTCAGACAGGTAGAGTGAAAGTAATTATTTACCTATCAGAATGGACCGCTCTTAATATTTGTCTTTTGAATCTCCAGAGTAGAAGGACCTGGGGCCCATTGCCCAGCATTATATTGTCAACCATTTTAGATTTTCTATCAATGTGGTTTTCTTGGTAAAATTTCAGAAGTGGTTTACCCATTGCTTCTCCCCCTCCCCCAGTATGAATTTATACCCTTTCTCATTGTCAGTAAAGTAATCATCTGCCTCCAGCATCTTTCTGTATTGCTGATGCCCCAATATAGATGCATGCTTGAATTAATGGGATGACCATCGCACTTTGGGTGACCCTGCTGGGAGTATGTTCTCTTAGCATACATTCCCAACATTCTTGCCCCCCCCCCCCCCAATGCTGAAGCAGCACAGCAGGATTTGGGATGGGAAGACTCTTGAGAGACCCTTGGACTGCAAGGAGATCCGGTCAATCAATCCTAAAGGAAATCAACCTTGACTGTTCTTTGGAAGGACAGATCCTGAACCTGAAGCTCAAATATTTTGGCCACCTAATAAGAAGAGAGGGCTCATTGGAAAAGACGCCGATGTGGGGAAAGATGGAAGGCGAAAAAAGAAGGGGACGGCAGCGGATGAGATGGTTAGACAGTGTGTCATCAACACAATGAGCATAAATTTGGGCATCTCTCCTCTGGGAAGCAGTGGAGGACAGAGGAGCCGGGTGTGCTATGGTCCATGGGGCCACAAAAAGTCGGACATGATTTAGTGACTGAAAAGCAGCTTTTCCAAATTCTCTGAAACCTGCAGCTGATGGAAAACCTTACCAGGTAGAGATTTCAAGCTAGATAGCTCTATAAGAGCCGCAGTGGCGCAGTGGTTAGAATCCAGTACTGCAGGCTACTTCTGCTGGCTGCCAGCTGCCTGCAATTTGGCAGTTTAAATCTCACCAGAAGGTTGACTCAGCCTTCCGTCCTTCCGAGGTCGGTAAAATGAAAACCTAGATTGTTGGGAGGCAAGAGGCTGACTCTGCAAACCATTTAGAAAGGGCTGTAAAAGCACTGTGAAGCGGTATATAAGTCTAAGTGCTATTGCTATTGCTAGAGCTGCGGTCCCCAACCTTTCCAGCTTGGCCTGGCGTGGTGTATGCGCGTGAGTGGTAGGTGCTCGCACGCACACACACACAGCTCCATTTGTGCAAGTGGCAGGCGTGTGAAGCCCCACACGCGTGAAGGTCCACTCGTGTGAAGCAGCAGGCACTTGCTCTCGCACACGAAGATATAATCCATTTTGGCTTTGGATACAAATTCATTTAAATTAGCTCTGTTCTCATTTGTCTATCCTAAGGTGCAGGTCCCTCCTTCAGTGCATAAACATGATCAGTTGAACTCCCATTTTCCTTCTAGGAGAAGCCAAATGCAAAATAAAAAAGTTAATTGGGTTATGGCGAGAAAGACAGCTGTTTTAAAAGTAACAAGATGCAAGTTACCTCTCCTGGTCATGGTTGTATAACGATCAGTCTTCACCAAGCAGGCAGAACCAGAATTTTTAAGAAGCTCACAAGAATTTGGTTAAGTAATCTTTACTGAAGAAAATTCTTTTGTTGTTGTTAGTTGCAAAGTTGTGCAACCCATCTTAACCCCATGGACCACGTTCCTGCAGGCCTTCCTGTCCTCTACCATCCTCTGGAGTCCATTGAAGCTTCAGTGACTCCATCCAGCCACCTC
>JANHFT010009502.1:139919-155621 GCA_032467955.1 Pseudoxenodon macrops
TTTTTATGTACACTGAGAGCACATGCACCAAAGACAAATTCCTTGCGTGTCCAATCACACTTGGCCAATAAAGAATTTTATTCTATTCTATTCTATTCTATTCTATTCATTGCCGACTGGAAGTAAGAGGAATTTAGGTTTTTCTACTTCAGATATGGCAGAAATTCCTTTGCAATTATGGGAACGGGTATCATTTCCTACTTCATCTCTTGAAATAAAATCCATTGGGATCAACTATGTATGGTTGCCTCACATCTCTTGCAAGAAATCAAATGTACTCTTACTTACTTACATTGCTAACTAATCAACTACACAGTCCTTTTTAGCTATTTGCAGACACATGTGGCAAAGCGAGTTATGCCCATACCTTAGTTTATTATCAGCACCAGTTTCTCAAATCTGGAGCCTTCTATATGTGTTGCAACTCGTGTCCTCAGAATTCAACAGTAGTTGAAGCGACATGACCTATACATCTTGTGAATTGTAATTTTAATAGAACTGGAAAACTCTGAGTTGGGAAAGAGTGCCCTAAAAATATCAAATATATTCAACATCCATTATTCAGACCCTCTGAAAGGGAGTTACTAGCTAGGACTGAGAGTACAGAATGTGGTGGAAAACTCATCCAGTAAATGCCAACAATTGGAGAATTATAGTAAATCAATGGTTTCATATACCCACACGAGATAAGAGCAAGAGCCTCAAATTACATTGGCCTTTATAGAATGTTGTTCAAAGATAGTGACTATACATATTAGTAGGAAATCCCAAGAGAATGAAATAATTTATGATAAAATAGGCTCAAAAACTAATTACAATAAATAACTGAATGAATGAGAAAACATGTGGTTGAAAGGATTGAAATCTACATTCTCTTCTAACATTAAAGATAATTTTTACAAAATGATGTATCTTTGGTGTTTGTTACCAGAGAAATTGTCTAGGATGCATACAGGTAGTTCAAATCTTTGCTGGGAATTGAACAATATGAAGGACATTCTATCATATTTGGTGGATGTGTAAAAAAGGCTAAAAAATTGGATACAAATGGATATAGTAATTCAGAAGATTTTTCTAAACCAGGACTTTTCATTTGGGACTAATGGACAGACATAATAGAAAAAAGTCATGGAACTTTGTTGTTAAATGTAATAACTGCAGCAAGATTATTATAAGATCAAGTGGAAAAGTTTGACACTACCCACAATGGAAGAATGGCTGCTGAAGATGATGGACTTTATGGAGGTGGCTAAATAAACTTCTTTGATCAGAGAAAAGACATTATCCACATTTATGGCTTACTGGAAATCCCTTTTAAACCTTTTACATTAAACAGGAAAAATGCACTTATGACTTAAGTTTGCTATAAAGGAAATTAGAAGCTTTTTCTATTCCTTTTTATTCTTTCTTTTTGCACTTTTGTCCTTTCTTTTTTCTCACTTTTCACTTTTCTTTATTCTGTACTATTTAGAGTTAGTTTTTAATGTTCTCTTTAAAACTTTTAATAAGATTTATATAAAAAAATAGTCCCCAAGACAGAGAATTGCTTTATAAGTGATAAGGAAGCAAGATAACTTCTAGGGATACATGGTATAATTCATAGTGTGAAAACAATGCAGAAATATTATTTGGAATGCAAAATAACAAATCTGATACCATACATGAGAGGTATCAAGGTTCTAATTGTTATTCTAACAAGCTGACCCTGTGTTTTATTGTAGAAGAATGGAGAACATAAGGAAGCACAGCAGCATATAACTTTGAATCTACTTTCTCTACTCAGGGCATAAATTCTATGGCATTTAATCACCAACAGGCAGGAAATTGGCAGCATAACAAGAATTCTATTCAGTATTTAAAGGAACTACTAGAGAAAGAAAGATCAGAATAATGTAAGCAATGGTGTTTCCTATGAAACTCAATGGAACCAAAGTTAGACTTTGCAGAGGGGAAAACAATTGATGCTTTTGAACTTTAATGTTGGAAAATTCTTCAGAGAATTCCACGGTCAGAGGAGAAAACAAATAAACGAATCATTATCCAAATCAACTCAGAATATAAATTATATGTTCAGTTTTAGAAAACATAAATGTACAAAATAGGCACATGACATTCATGGGGGGCTGATCCTGATGATTTTATTGGAAGCAGCAACAAAAATACTCTGTTAATGTTCAAGAAAGCATATTGTGATAGTTTGCCATTGTGTTTGAGAGGGAGTGACTGCTCCAAGATCACCCAGCTGGCATTGTGTCCAAGACAAAACTAGAACTCATAGTTTCCCAGTTTTTAGCCCAACTAATTGCCACATCAAGCTGGCTCTCACTTTTATATATCAGCAACCTTTAAATTCTCTCATACAGGATGATTAATATTAAATTATGCTTTTCTCCTCAAATTAATGACACATGCAGCTTTTATTTCATCTACCAGGAGGATTTTGTCTGATACGATTTCATCCAGAATTGTTAAATTCATATTTCCTTCACCAATATACTATGCTATTTTTTGTCTTTGCCATTTTTCTGCTGTTTGAGTGTGTGAAAGAGAGTACCATAGATTTTGATATCCTGTCGAGTGATTGCTGCTCCATAACAAACCCATTAAGTTTAATCATGTCGTAAATTATTTAAATGCAAAAAATATAGAATTATGGAGGATATTTTCCAAGATAAGACAAGCAGCTTTATGGAATGAAAATAAAAGCATGTACAGTCACAAAGGAGAATGTTTCCACAGTCAGACAATAAAATTAGTGCCATACTTCAGAGCTGAATGCCTACAGTTTGATTTATAACAGCTTTTAGCTACAGCTTGCCTGAATACTTTTACTTTTCTGAGCTGCTCCATCTTTTGATTTATATCTTCATCTTTCTGATAAGTAATATCATGCTATTTAATCTAATTGCCTGACATCAAAGTACTGATCCCTGCTCTCATTAAAGTCAATGACAAATCTTCTATCAAATTCCTTGCACTCTTGAAACTGGCATTAAATCTGAAGCAAAATGGTAAAGCATATTGCTTTTTCTGTCCATAACAGAAATTGGAAACCACAATAAAATCCTTTCCCTCTAGATATATAATCTACTCTTCAAGAGTACAGAAGGAGAATGTCCCAGGTTCATTTGCTGAATGTGTTAGAAATAAGAAGAAGAATCTCCCAAAAGATATGGATGTGGCTCCTTTATTAAAAGGAATTTAACCAGTTTCCCTTATTTCACCCATTTTTCACCATGTATATGTGTACATTAGAACTAGACTGCTGTTTTTCTGTGTCATATATGTATGTGTATGTGGGTATTTGCATAATGTTATCTTTTGAGAGCTGAATGCGACAAAATTTTATTTTAATGTATGCTGATTAGTGTACATTTAAAGTGACAATAAAGTTTTTATTCTATTGTTTTCTGTTCTGTCCTATTCTATTCTTATGAAAAGTTGGCAACATTATAGAACATTACTAGTTTCTTGGAGTTAGAAGATAAGCAACAGTAGAACTGGGTTCATTTCAAAGCTCTGAACATCATTTTCCAGTAATTTCATGTAAATGTTTAACAACATAGAGGACATTATGGAATCTATAGATCATAGGTTTGTTATCTAGATGTTGAACTTCTCAGTACTTCTCATTGTGGGCATATTACAAGAGTAAGATATAAAACCAGTACAAAAAGTGCCATTAAGCCCACCTTTGCCAAAAACACCATAAGAACATTATGAAGCCCAAGAAAACTAGCTGGTTCTCTTTCTCATCTTTAATTTCAAGCATAAATCATATACTAAAACAGCACTATTCTTGATTAAATACGGACTATAGTTAGTTAGAAAATAGCATTTTCATCCAGATACATTCAAATACAGAGACTGCTCAGCCTCTACTTTCTCTAACACCTTTCCAAGAATGGAATATTTGCACCTGACCTGCTGCTAAAATAATGGTGCCTTCAATAAACACTAAGAGGGGCAAAAGTTGGAAAAAAAAGTTATACTGATAAAAGATTAGGATTGTTTTAAGGAATAATTCGTCACTGGATTTCAATTATTATGAAAATTAATTTGAAGGTTTCTGCTTAGAGCTAACATTTGAAGAGAAGTATGATTCTTCCATTTAGTAGTAGTTTTAGTCATTCAATTGTGTCCGACTCTTGGTGACTTTATAGGCAATGGCTCTCTATGCTACCCTGTCAAGCATAGCTTCTTTCAGTTGTTGGATGATGTTCTGCTTTGTTCATACATTTCACAAAATGTGTGAGTTATTCCTGCCTGCAAAACATCTGCCAACAAAGTTATCTACACGTGGTTACTATAGTTACAGCATAACTGAATCACAATAAAACTAAGTTTTATCCTGAGGCCAAATGTCTACCAATTTGTCAAACGACCAAACCTCATGAGATGTCAGAGTTCTTACATGAAATTTCATGATTTACACAAGAGAGCTAAAAATCTCAGGGGCTGAGATTGCTGAAATCTCAAGAGGGCTGAGAATCTCAGGAAAAAAATTGTCTACACAGTTATTATCTCAAGAAAGGACAAGCCATCAATAAGATTATGTAATTGAAAGCTGACCTGTAATTGACAAATCCTACACCCAGAAATTAATATATTTATTAGTTACATTTTTCCTCAGCTTCTTTTCTTTGCCAACTATAATTTATTTTTGTATCACTTTTGAGATGTTGTTTAAAGTTTCAATAAAAACATATACACGTTTTCTACATTTAATTTAAAATATTCATGTTGCAGATACTGTATGCAGAACATTGCCAAGTTACCTATTTTTAAAATGGTAGTGTTGCTGCATCCACCTGTATTGTGAGGGTATTTTCACATCAGAGATGCAAAAGAAAATAGCAATCGTTTTTCTTTACCTGAGTGGCTCAGTCAGCTACTCTTTATGGAATTTAAAAGAGCAACCGTGTGGGAATTTTAAAAAAGAATTTAAAAGAACCAGATGTACTTATTTCAAGTTAACAAATGCAAGCAGATGAATATGAAACATTGGTCACACTTACGTATATATTTTTCTTCACACCTCTCTTTGATATATGCATTTTACTGCCATTTTTAAATTGGCAAACTATACCATTATCCTTAGATAAAAATGAATATTGAGATATGAATGTGTTTACATATTCATTCATACTAGGTAAATCCACATTAAAATGTATGAAGCAATATCTCATATATCTCAAACCAAATGCAAATGTATTTTTGTAATATTTGATTAGCTCCATAGAAATTGATTAGCTCTATAAGTGAGAACAGTTTAATTTTGGTTGAACTATAAAATACAAGAAGTTAATTAGCACCAAATGATTGGGAATATGAAATAGTCTTGCTATGTTCTTCCAGTAAAAAAGAGGAAGGGAGAGAGATCACAACCCAAAACAAATAAAGGTCTAAGGGCTATCCACTAATAGAAGAATTATATCTATTTGGTTTCTGTCTTTTAGCTCTTAGTTCAATTGCTTTTTTTCTTAGTTGGCAACAACTAAGTGTGGGAGAGATCTTGTCTTTATAGTAAAAGCAGTATACAGGGAAAGGGAACACCACATAATCCTTCCTTCTCTTTCCTTCCAGGGCTTTCTTGCTGTATAAAATTTACTTTTCAGCCTGACTCAGAATTATATGGAAAGAAAATCCAAGAAAATACACAGGATGAAGCTGATGGACCATTATGCTATTTGCCCTATATTGCACCAGGGTTTTAATTAGTATGTCTCAAGCTTTCTGGAACCCACACAGCGGGATATATTAATATCAGACATTAATATAATTGAGCGAGTCCAGAGATATTTCACAAGAAGAGTCACCCTCTCCTCTGCTCGCAACAAGAATACCTGATGCCACCCAGACTTGAAATTTTGGGCTTAGACAACTTACAAGTTACAAGTATACCTAAGGAGAGGGTGGGGTATATTCAACCAGGTAGCAATCTGCCAGACATGGTTTCATTTCAATTCCTGCCCTGAAGAGAGCTTTGATCTCAGTGGCCCAAGTAGTCCTTTCCAAATCTATGATTTTATAAAGGCTTTTCAGATTATCAATAGCATGGTCAAAAGACAGCTTATTTGCTGAAATGGATGATTAGAAAGCCAGCCCTTCCACTATTTCCCCAACACCACTGATGACATTCCAAAAGGTTGAGTTAGTGAAAGGATACCTGCAATTTGGAGTAGTCTTTCTTCACTTATCTATAGTTTAACAAACCTGCTCACTGATCTTAGCCAGAAGAGTCAATTTTCTTCTTTGAATTCCACAAATCGATGCTTTTGCTTCTTCAAAAGAAGACCTCAAACAAGCACCAAGAAGTTGCATTGGTCATTTCCCTGCTATGATGTTTTCTATCATAGGGAAATTGCTTGTAAATGTAGACCTTTCTGATATGGCTGGTGATCCTTCCTCACTTTGAGGACTTCTCTTCAGAAGCAGACATGGGATCTTCCAGAAAGACTCTGGCTGCTTTCAGAGCACTCACTGGGCCAATGTACTTGGGATTTTCTTTATCTATTTTAATGCTGGCATGAAATGGCTTTGTCCTTACAATAACTCACTCAGAGAAAATACTGTGAGAAAAAGAGAAGTAGAAGAGAAATGACAGCATTGTCTTCTCCTGTATAATAACAAAATATTTCACATTTACTTGAGTCTTCAATAATGTGTAACAAAGGTTGGTTATAACTGTTTATAACCAACCAGAGATGGATTTGGGGAGATGGTTTGGATTTATCCTCTCATTATGCATTTTCTCTTAAGTGTATAGGGCTGTTAGCATAACATTACACATATCATTCCTTCTCAGAGAAGTTCATATTTTTCTAGACACTATCTTGAGTATTCAAAATATTTTATATCATCATATAAAGAGACATAGACCCTCTCTAAAGTTAAGGGATACATTATGCAACATTAAAGTGATACATTCCTTCCTCATCAACAATAGTGAATCATTGATATGTGTTCTTTATATTTAGCATTGGACCACTTTAAGTTGGTTTTTTATTCTATCTGTGTAGGTATATTCATTTTAGGGTAGTGTGAAGTTTGCTAGTTAACTTAGGTTTAAGATTTCATAGATGAAGTATTTGATATTTGCCTTGTTGAGATAATTCCTGTTGCTCATATTGTCTTCCTTGAGGTTTCCAGTAACTCATTGAGAGTCCCAGAGAGTCCCATGTACAATATAGCATATTTTTCAGAGTATAGGATGCACCTGAGTATAAGACGCAGTTTAGTTTTTGGGGAGGAAAATAGGGGGGGGAATCTGCCTACCGGGTATTCATCTGGCTAGCACCCTTAGTCTGGTCAGCTTCAGCTTCCCCTGATTAGGACTGGGGAAAAAAGCTTCTAAAGCACAGCTGATAGAGAGAAGCAATCAACAAAGCATGCAAAGATCATTAGCACCTAAAAAAAAGGTTATTTGGAAGGAGTAGCAATGAAAAAAGGCTGCAAAGATCACTTCACTCTTCACTCACCTCGTTAGGTCTGAAAAAAAGTTTTGAAAAAGCTACATTCAGAGTATAAGATGTACCCAAATTATCAGCCCCAATTAGGGGGAGAAAAGGTGCATCTTATACTCAGAAAAATACGGTAGATGATTCCTACTTGTGCTCCTTTTGTACCAGTTTAAATTTACCTCCACCCGGATTAAGTCTGGTCCAGGCCTCACTTTTGCCATCAGATTGATCCAAGAGAGTTTCTCCACAGAGAGGCTGCAGCAAGAATTGCAATTAAGAAACTGAGGAGGACTGAACTCTACAAAGTGCCAGCTTTTCACCCCTAGAGCCCAGTTACCTGTAACAGGGGAACTAAGGCTAGAGAATTTCTGGAAGTACAATTTGACAAGATGCTGGCTTGAAAAATAGACTCTTGCTAAATGTCCTCACCAGTCCTAACAATCAAGATTATCCAAGTTTCTCCTTTGAAAGCTGGCCATTGCTCTGAAATCTTTATTTCTTTCTTTTGCTGATGCAATAGAATGTGTAGCTAGAGGGCATCAGTGTGATGAATGAAAGGAATGAAAGCTTCCAAGAAATCCAACTAGAAGCCTAGTTTTTTTCTCAACATCTTCTGACTGGTGTTGAGACTACAGTCTCAGAGTTTGACCAGCAAGATAACCAGGGACTTAATTTAGGACTTTGTGTCTGCAAACCATATGCTCTTATCACTAGTGTCATCCCTGCCCCCCTCCAATAAAACATAAATATATGGTTTCATCCAAGTCAAACCATTGCTCCCTCTAGCCCACAATGGCTTTTTCAACTGGCAAATTTTCAGGTGGATATCCTGCTATTTAAGATTCCTTTAGGCAGGAAAGGGAAAGAATAACATCTGGGAATTTTTATCTGCAAGACACAAGCTACAGTCCCGTTTGAAAACGTCCGCAGAGAAAGTTCCTTGCTGTCTCTCCTGGCAGTTAAGTCTGCCTTTCTCCAGATGTCTCTGCCAGAGATTAGATAGTTTTGTTGTGTCTCTGCATTGAACGCGATGGATTTAGTCACCCTTCATGCAAATAAAGCAAAGTTTCCAGATAAATTAGCTCTCAGCTGCCTCCTTTGAATGAGAAGGCATATTCAGAACAGGAAAAGCATGCAGATAACTTTTGGCTCAGTGGGACTATGACTGAAACGTGCTTCCATTTTTAAGGCCTGCACGAAGAGAGAGGAGCCTGTAACTCTCTGGATAACGTTGGGTTTCCCACTGGAAATAGGACCAATGGTCAAGGATGATGGAAAATCCCTAGGTTCCCATCTCCTATAGTATACCAAGATAACATGCCTCCATCTCAATTATGAGTTGTTTGGAAAATACCCAATAACATGCCTCCGTCTCAATTATGAATATCCCTTCAATTGGAACATAGATCTTGCATCAGTTTCTTGTTTGATTGTGAAATAAGATAAGGTGAGAATTAATGAGCTGTTCCATGAACCCAGAGGAAAGGAAAGCATTGAGTAACAAATCAGAACGCTAATAATGGAAATCTTTAGTTTGCAAATAAGACTGCTGGATATTCCCTTCTCCTTTCTCTGTGTGAAAACATACATTGACAATTCATCTTGGTCAAGGAGGCAACTCAAACCTGGAGACCCCCTGTTCCTTTCCCCAGCTTTTAACCAACTTTCATACCATTGTAGCCATCCTGGTTGAGGTCTCCCAATGAGGCTATAGCACTGCCAAAGCGGCCAAACTCTTGGTGACCGGTCAGTACAGCTGATGCACCGGGCTCCATGCCGTATGTCTTTTGCAGGTAGATGTAGACCCTGCCCACCTCCTGAACACGGCCATCTTCCGTTTTTTCCATAAACAAGGGGGCACCGATCAGCAGGTCATCCAGTCTGCAGGGCAGGAGAGAGGGGAGAAATGAAACAATCAACTCTAAGCTCTGGGAGATAAATTATAGATGGCTGAGATCCAGAGAACATTGAAAGAAACAGGATCTAGTTTAGCTTTTCTCAGGTCTTCCAGAATTCTCAGCCAACACGGCAGGGCTGAAATCCTACCGGTTCGCACCGGTTCTATAGAGTAGGTTGCAAGCAGCTGGTGACATCATAGAACCCGTTCTCTCCAAATCTGTTAAACCTGTTCAATCTGTTGCTGGTGCCATTTTGTGTGCTTTTGCATTGTGTGTGAGTCAGTACAGCTGCTTTTGCATGGTGTGTGAGTATTGCAAATGCAATACTCTTTTGTTTTATTGTGTGTCTGTGTGTGTGTGTGTGTAAAGTGCAAAAGTTTTTTTTCCAGCTCTTTGTGGCCACCGTGAAACTGGCTTCTTCCTTAGGAAATTGCCAGGCAATTATTTATTTATTTGTCAACAAGTACCAGGAAACAAATATCAGAATAGACATAGACAAATGATCCGTCTGGTAAGTTAGACAGTGGATCCGTTGAGGGTTATTCTGTGATTTTAGGCAGGGATTTTTTGCCAACACTGCCTGAAAGGACTGTGGTTTGGGTCAGGGGGTTTCCTCCGTGCCTGGTGGATACAGGTGGTTCTTGATATACGACCACAAAAAACCACCGGAACTCAAATGAGTCAATTTTCTTCCTGCTTTGCTTTTACAAGGTCCAACTTTCAGAACCAAAGGTAGCTATGGGGAACACAATAGAGCACATTCACCTACATTTGATAGAATAGAATAGAATAGAGTAGAGTAGAATAGAGTAGCAATTAGAATAGAACAGAACAAGAGCAGTATACAATAGAGCAGTGATGGCTAACCTTTTTCTTTTTGCATGCCAAAAATGGCAGTGTGCTAGGCACATGCATGCCACCACACAACTCCCCCACGCACACTGTACTGCACATGCGCCCCCCCCCAAATTAGGCCATTTTTCGTCCTCCAGAGGGTGAAAAATGGGCTGTTTTTCACCCTATGGAGGCTTCAGGGAAGCATCCTGAAGGCGAAAAACGGCTCTACGGGCAAACCGGAAGTTTGGGAACGGACTTCCTGTTTTCCCATTAGGCCGTTTTTCACCCTCCGGAAGCTTGAGGGAATCCTCTTGAAGCCTCTGGAGGGTGAAAAACAACTGAAAATGAAGGCTGAAAATCAGTTGGCCAGCGCACGCAAGCGCACTGGAGCTGACAGGGCAACGCCTTGCGTGCCCTCAGAAATGGCTTTGCGTGCCACCTGTGGCACCTGTGCCGCGGGTTCGCCATCACTGCAATAGAGAATAGAACAGAACAGAGCAGAATAGAATAGAATAGAATAGAATAGAATAGAATATAGGATAAGAGCAGAATAGAATAGGGAATGGAACAGAACAAAATCAGAATAGAATTAGAGCAGAATAGAATAGAACAGAACAGAACCAACAGAGGACTTGGCACCTGGGTCTGATATAAGCTGGTATGGAAATTGTTGACTAGACAGTGCACGGGTACAACAAGATCTGAACAGTGGGGCTATCCAATGACTTCTGCTCTTTGTGACATGCAGACCACAATGCACATGCATACCTGCCCTTGAGGACCTCATGGCAGTGTGACAGAACACAATGTTGCTAGTTTCTGGGCAAGATCTGTAACTTGTACATATTTTAATCTTGTATTTTTTATTTTAAACTTTGTGTCATATAGCCTGCCTTATTTCAATTGTGATGCTTCTGACACAAATCAACAACCAAACCAGCCAACCAGCTGATGTCCCTTCCCTGTTCCTCCATTACAGGTAGTCCTCGACTTACAACCAGAATGGAGCCCAAAATTTCTGTCGTTAAGTGAAACATTTGTTCAGTAAGTTTTGCCGCATTTTACGACCTTTCCTGGCACTGCTGTTAAGTGACTCACCGGAGCTGATAGGTCGGTAACCCAATTGTTAAGTGAAAATCCGGCTTCCCTGTTGACTTTGCTGATCAGGAGGTCGCAAAAGAGGATCACATGATTTTAGGACACTGCCCCCATCACAAATATGAACCAGCTGCGAAACATCTGAATTTTGATCACACAACCACAGGGATGCTGCAAAGGTCATAATTGTGAAAAAAACAGCCCTAAGTCACCTTTTTCAGTGTCGTTCCAACTCTGAATGGTCAGTACATGAACTGTTGTAAGTCGAGGACTACCTGTATGTCCTGAAACCGTCTGCCCCATGGACTGGGTCCTAACTAGTCCCCCTTCTCTAGGTGTTCCCCGTTGGGTCAAACGCGCCTACCATGCATTCCATCAACGGGCGCTTTATCCTAGTTTTGTCCACTCGTGTGCCCGGCCGTGTGCGCCTACCGATACCTTCCCTCCCTCTTTCCTGAAAAAAAGCTGACAGGAGCGTCGACTGTAATATCACGCGGCCTGCTTTGCGCTCCAATTTTTTCTGTCCGACTGTAGAGCCGAGGCCAAGATAGCAGGGTATGTAATGGATACCCTCCGTCAGCTGTTGTCCTCCTTGCCGGCTGACAAGAAGCCCATTCATAAGCCTCCCTTTTATCCTTGGAGGTGGGGGTGGGGGTGAATAAGTAATTATTCCATATCGAGAAGAGCAGGGCTATTTGGAAGCCTCTATTGAATGTGGCAGGACGACATAATGAAACCTGCCGTTTCTGGCGACCCGAGAGAGGAATGTAACGATTCTAGCGCGGCCGGTAACTTTATCCAGATGGACGGCCCGTTTCTTTGGCACGTCAACTGGCCTTTTCTCCCGCTGACTGGCAGCTCCTGAAGAGGTTGCATTGACGTCCGTTCTAGCCTGCATTGTCATTTTTTAACGGCAGACAAGCTCCATTGGGAGCGGGCGGTAATTTGAACCCGCTTTTCCATAGAGCCGAGGCGAAGAGATAGTTGATCCTGACTATTGTAGCATAACGCGCCCAGTGACTTAGCATTTGCTTACGGGGGGATAATCTTACTGATTACAATTAAGAGGATGGGAGGGGGAGTAGCGGCTTGGGGAGAATTTGGACAGGAATACAATGTGTCTGCTTCTCTGTGTCAGTGTGACTTTTTTTACGCCGGGAAAACGATGTCGTCTCCCTGTCATTGTCCCTGTTATTCTTGGCCTTGTAAGGATCACAGATCAGAGTGAATGCTAGAATCTCGGAGAGGGAATAAAATTAAAGTAACCCGGTTCTAAACCTTAATAAAAGAGATCATCGTAGATTTTAGAAAGTCATACTCTACTCAGTATCAAGGATGCAGCTGTAGAGGTGGTCGACAGTGTTAAGTACAGTGGAATCTCCATTCACGACCATAATCTGTTCCAGGAGTTTGATCGGCGTCCGATTTGGTCGTGAACGGAAGCAAGACTGAGTGCGCATGCGCAGACACACAAAAAATGGTGCCAAAGGCGAAATCGCCGCGGCTGTGTTTGATCATGAACCAAAGATAAATCCAGCCTTTAGCGGATTTTTTTGTTCGAGAACCGATTTGTTCGTGGACTGAGGCGTTCGGGAACCGAGGTTCCACTGTATCTGAGGGTGCAGATAACTAATAATGAACTGGTCTCTGCACACATCATCCTTAGTGAAGCGTGCAAACCAGCATCTGCATTTCCTACGTCGGATGAGGAGAGCACATCTTTCTCCTTCTGTCCTAGCCACTTATTACAGAGGCACGATTGAGAGCATTTTAAACAAACTGCATCCCTGTTTGGTTTGGTGGCCGCAGTGCCTCAAATAGAAAGTCCCTACAGAGAGTGGTGAGGGCAGCCGAGAAGATTATAGGAAGCGCACTTCCTGTCATTCGGGATACTGCTTATAAGTGCTATGTGCTTAGAGCTCAAAGCCTTGTTAGAGACCACACACACACACACACACTTCACAGTCTGTTTCTGTTGCTCCCTTCTGGGAGGAGGTTTCGAAGTATTCCCAGCAGGGCTACCGGATTCTGTAACGGCTTTGTTGCCTAGGCCATCCGTCTGGTAAACTCGCAAGATTTGTTTCTCTCGCCACGTATATAGCCGAACTAGACTGTGTTGTTTCTCCGTGTCATATAATATTCGTGGGTATATGCATAATTTTGTGTTTATTTATTTATTTTGTCCTGTTTACGTAGTGTGTATCGGAGGTGGTGACCCTTTGAGAGCTGTAGGCTACGAAATTTCATTTTCATGTGTGCTGATTAGGGTACATTCAAAAGGACAATAAAGTTATTCTAACTCTTAAGCCATGGAAGGAGCCATTTAGACCTGGAGATCAATCACCAGCTCAGGGCAGGAATCTAATAGTTTTTTATAGCTAGGAAAATGTGCTTAGATTAGTTTTAACCCATTCAGCATTTTTATCCAACATTTCCTGAGCTGCTTCAGCTATAACTCCTCTGGCCTGTTTCTGCTTTGGCAATTTAATATTGCTTGTTAAAAACAAAGTGAAGATCTCAAAACACTGTTGTTGAAATAGATGCTTTGCTGCTTTGTAACTTCACTGCATTCTGAACTTTGTTTTCTTATGTTCATTCATTTTTAGCTGCATTTATTTCAGTGTTACTCTGTTGTCCACGTTGCTTAATTCTAAGTGGAATATTCGACTATGAAATTGCAATAAAAGCATTTTAAGATGCATTGGCTATGTAAAGTGCTGTTTTGTTTGGAGATTTTTGTGCTTCTCTGAAATGTACTCATAGTCAGAAATGTAGGTTAATAGACAATGCTAGATAAAGGAGAGTAAATTTTATATTCCCACAGGTCCTCGGTTCAATAAAAATGTAGGTTATTAGGCAATGATAAGAGAATTAATTTATTTTCCCAAGGGATGTTTTCTTTACCAGAATTAAAAAGAAATAAAGTGAGGGGCTATAACTGAGAACAGATGGCACAGCATCTTTATTTGATTGGTATTATTTTTGTAATGATCTCAGAACCAGTTTGGTATAGTGTTAAGGCAACAGGCTAGAAACCAGGAAACAGGGAGTTCTAGTTCCGCCTTAGCCATGAAAGCTGGTCGGGAGACTTTGAGCCAGGTACTAGGAGACAGTGAGTTCTAGTCCTACTTTAGCCATGAAAGCTGGCCAGGAGACTTTGAGCCAGTTACTAGGAGACAGTGAGTTCTAGTCCTACCTTAGCCATGAAAGCTGGCCAGGAGACTTTGAGCCAGGTACTAGGAGACAGTGAGTTCTAGTCCTACTTAGCCACAAAAGCAAGCTGGATGACTTTGGGCCAATCACCAGTAGACGGAGAATTCTAGTCCCATCTTAAATCATGAAAGCCAGCTGGGTAAACTTGGGCCAGCCACTTTCTCTCAGCCGTAGGATGGAGGCAATGGCAACTCACTTCTGAAAAACCTTGCAAAAAAGCTGCAGTGATTTATCCAGGCAGACTTCAAAAACTGGACAGAACTAAACGGAAGAAGGAGAAAAAAAAACAATTTCATGCTTAATGAAATGCCGAATTGAAATTTTAATTCCTCTTTGAAAATTTGCAGTCAGATAAAAAAGGAACTTTTCCTAGAAGGGGAAAAAGATTGCCAGATTAGTATCTTTAAATGGGATTTTTGTTTTCCCCCCAGTTACAGCCTTCCAGTCCCTGCACGACGTGTGCCTGCTCCTCCATCGAGCAAAACGCCAAAAATGCTGCTGAGGCCAAGAAGGAGAATGGAGGGAAGTCACCCATCCCCAAAATATTTTTTGGCACCCGGACTCACAAGCAAATAGCCCAGATTGTGAAGGAGCTGCACAGGACGGGCTACTCAAGCGTTCGCATGACCATCCTGTCAAGTAGGGAGTATTCCTGCGTCCATCCGAGGATCTCCCGAGGCAGCAACAAGAACGAAAAATGTGCAGAGTTGCTGGAAGGAAAAGAGGTGAGTGATTTCAGAACGACTTTGGAGGTCTTCTAGTCCAACCCACTGCTGAAGCAGGAGACCAGATGCAGGTAGTCGTCGACTTACGACCACAATTGAGCCCAGAATTTATGTTGCTAAGTGATACATTTAGTTAAGTGAGTTTTGCCCCGTTTTTTTTTGTCACATTTTTTAAGTGAATCCCTGCAGTTGTTAAATTAGTCACGCGGTTGTTAAGTGAATGTGGTTTCCCCCTTGACTTCGCTTGTCAGGAGGTTGCAAAAGCGGATCATTCAAAAATGGCGGCACGCATAGACGCTGCGGCTTTGAGCGCCTGGTGTCACGGTGGAGCGTGTAGGCAGAAACTAGTCTATACACGTGGGGAGTTACTAAAGATTGGATCTTCTAGTCAACTAGATACCAGCGACTTCCAGCGGTCTCATAATATACCGAGTGACATAGTAAGACTGCCGGGCTCTCCATGGATCG
>JANHFT010009506.1:0-14965 GCA_032467955.1 Pseudoxenodon macrops
ACAGTGGTGAGGGAATTATTTGTTTAGCAGAGTGATGGCATTCAGGAAAAAACTGTTCTTGTGTCTAGTTGTCTTGGCCTGAATCTGCAAAGATGGTATATAAACCATGGTTTAAAATGAAGTAAGATTTATAACAAATGTCAAAAGTAATAAATAAAGAGTCTTTCCACATATAAAAAATAAGAATAAAGTCAAGGATATAATCAGTTCACTAATGGGAGAAGATGTCAAGGAAGCAATGGGAAGAAGAGAGAAAGCAGATCTGTTTAATTTATTCTTTGCATCTGTCTTCACACAAAAAGAAAATATAGCCCATCCTACCAAAAGCAGAACTGTAAAAGATATACTAGGAATGCAAATTAAAATAGGTCAACCTATTTTCCAAAGCATCAGAAGGCAAAGAAACAAGAAACAATGAATGGAAACTAATTAAGGAAAGAAGCAACCTACAACTAAAGAGAACATTCCTAACAGTGTAAACAATTAACCAGTGGGACACTTACCTTCAGAAATTGTGTGAGCTTCATCACTAGAGGTTTTTAAGAAGAGACTGGACAGCCATTTGTGTGAAATGGTATAGGGTCTCCTACTTGAGTAGGGAGTTGGTCTAGAAGATTTCCAAAGTCCCTCCCAATTCTGTTTTCTCTATTATTCTGTATCTTCTAATTGTGGATCAAAAATTTCATCTAAACAATCCATTGTTTCAAATATTATTCATTACATTCCTAAAATGCCTCTAAGATACCTGTGATAATATTAAGAGAGTTTCAGGAAATATTTTCCCCAGTTGCTCTTAATGAAAAGTAGTACTGAATCATAATAACTTCATACATGTTCTTTAATGAGATGGACAGCTACATACATTTATATGAATAAATAAATAAACAAAATATCTCAGCTTTCAATTTATATGCCTTTAAGTGACAAATATAAAGGAAAAGTATAACACACAAATACAAGTTAATAAATACATTTTAAATGTTTTAGCAAAGAAGATATAAAAGTCATTAATGTTTTAGCCATGATTGAATAGATGACGAAGTGTTTAGGCATAGTTTAGGAAAACAATTCCACAAAGATGTTATTATAAAAAAATGGAGCATTTGTAATCAGTTCTTGCATCTGTGGCATTGTAATTATTTGTCATTTTATTCATAGATGATGTGGTCAGCAAAACACTTAATACATTAATATTGGATGTTAATATTTTTCAAGATGAATATACAAAAAGTTATTTATAAACAGTAATCCATCAGTACCCCATTAGATATTTAAAAGTCTAATACTGAACTCTTGAAGTTTTTATAGAATATAACAATTTAGGACTAATAGTATTAAAAAAATTAAGAATTCCGAACTTTGTTTCATTCATATAAGAAAGTATACTTGTAAAATATACTGTATTTTTTTTATTGTAAACTGCACCGGTGTATAAGATGTACCAAGATTTTGAAGAGGTAAGTAAGAAAAAAAGTTTTTGTCCTCCTCGGCCACCAGGAGCACTCTGCAGGCCTCCCAAATCCTCTGTGCACCCCGTTTTTTGCAAAAACGGGCCCGTTTTCACCCATTTTTGTGAAAAATGGGCACAGTTTTCACAAAAATGGGACACAAGGGCAGGTCTGTGGGAGGCCAAAAATGGCTGTATTCGATGTATAAGATGCACCAACATTTCCACCTTCTTTTAGGGGTTAAAATATGTGTCTTATATTCCAAAAAATATGGTATATATAATTATATAAGGAGTGAATCTGAATAAATCCAAGATGTATAAAGTTCTACCAATATTTATTAATATTTTCAGCACACTGATATTTAAAGAAGCAATCTGCAAAAAGGTAAAGAAGCTGAAAGTTTGAAAATATCACATCTTGTAGGTAAAGTTTAAAAAAATCATATCTTGTATGCAAAAAACATCTTTTAAAAAAAGATAGGCTGAAACATGAAAACTAAAAAATTAGTTATGGTAATCCCATAATTATGCTTGCTTCTCCACTTCAATACCTTTACTTATTATTCTGTAATTTTGTTGGTTTTAATGTTAAGATGTTGGACAAAAATATGAATATTGTAAACTTACAGTAATGATCTCTATACACATATATGCATATATGGTATAGAAGACTGTAATATTTTATTGTTTTTTAAAGAATTTTGTGTACTATTGCCTCATTCCATCAAAACCAGTGAAGAGTATTTCAGTGAATTGTCTTCCTTGGCTATTTTTCAACCTAAATGTCAATCTGTTCTTCATACTGTGACTTGTAGATTTGCTGCAAGTAAATATTAAAACAACAGATTGGATTATGAATCGAAATGCAAGCACTTTTTTACCATTGTTTTTGAGCCACCTGTGGCTGTAGATACACATCATCATCCATATGTACCAAGCTTGCTAAACAGAATGTTATGGACCACTTTGGCAAATACTTGACTGAAGTCACATATATTATGTCAATAGCCTTTTCACCATCTATGTAGGTAATTATCTAATAAAAAAATGAAATAGGTTAGGACTCATAAAAATTCTTAACAAATAAATTAGTACTGCTTTAACATCCTTGCAAATTTGTTAAGAATTAAAAAAAAATTAGTACTGCTTTAACATCCTTGCAAATCAATTGTTTCATGATCTACTTTAACAATGTTCAGTTGTCGGTGTCACACTGTCAAATGTTGACACACAGTGTCAAATGTTCAGTTGTCAGTGTCACAATGACGGATTAATAATTCACCAGTTCCTGTGTTTTATGCTACTTTAAGATGTGAACTTTAATTTTCTAGAATTGGTTACAGTTTCCAATTTTTGAAATAGAATTAGGTAAATGTTTAGCTAGACATCCTAATTTTAAAAATGGTAGACATTCTTGTACTGTGATAACAGGTGGTGAATCATGGTGTTAATAAATGCAACGCCATATAAATAATAAAATAAAATAATAAAATATAATAAAATATTTTGAATCTTTCATTGTTTAGATGACCCAGACCATATTTTATATCTGGAATGTTGCATTCATAATAATATGATTCCCTAACTGTGAGTCTTTGGTGCTCTCTGAGTTTGATTGTTTGCTTGCAAATCTTTCATTATCCAATATTAGGGAATCCAAGAGGACTCCCTAACTAAAAATCCATCTCCTAAAATGTTCTTTATTTTCTTAGCATTTGTTTTCCTCAAAATTTCATGATAAATTTTCTTACACGTTGGATTGGGTATTACCATCCACAGGGAACACAGTTTTCTGTTTTAGATATTATACTTTTGACATTTTGTAGCCAGTGCTTAAAACAATTGTGACAGACTGAGTACCGGTAATTCATGAAAAATGTGGTTTTTATTCTTGTTTTAGGACAAAATATTTACAATTAGATGAACATTATGGCTGTATACATCTTAACACCTCTGTCAGCAGAACATGTTCACAGTAGTGCAGAATATACAAATAATATAAGAAAGAAAAATTAATCATGCACAACATTTTCATTGGATTTTACTAAAAGGAAACACTTCTAGACATAAACTAATATTTGTTCTTGTCTCGACAAAATTCACTAGAAATATTTGCTTAAAACTTACAGACATAATAAATACACTATTATATCCATTTTGTTTGTTTGTTTGGTTGGTTGGTTGGTTTAATTGTCACATTTTGAGGAAGCTGCTAGTGAAATTCACTGTTACACAAGCTACTGTATTTAATGTTTAATCTTCCTATGAAAAGCATATGGCACAACTTTGTAAGTAGCTCACAAGTAAACATCCAAAGCTGTAACATGTAAGTTGGTTTTCTTCTCTGATATGTGCAAACACGGGGCCCAAGTCTTATGCATATTTTATGGAAATGGCAAAAAAAAAAAAAGCAATAATGTTGCAGCATAACAAGAGATCAATGTGAACACATTTTACAGCTTTCATCTAAATGCTTTCTTCAGTCTCTTTATTTCTTTCCACCCAAGGCAATAACAGTATATAGGTCTTTATACAACACACACTTTGGCTGCTGCACTGATTTTTCAGTGAAAAAGTACTTCCAGGTAACAAAATCTGTTTGCATGTTATCTTTATTTTGCACTAAATTAATAGGAAGCTTCATTTCAAGCTATTATTTGAAAGGATGCAAATGAAAGCATATTATCATCATTAAAAGGCTAAAGGTTTCCTCTATCCAGCCATGACAGACTCAAGGAGATGGTGCTCATCTGCAATTCTCAGCCAAGGCAGCCTATGTTTGTCTGAGAGATGCTACCATCATTATGCATCAGTATAAAAATCCAGAACGCAGTAACCTTTCCTGCCAAAGCAGTACCTACAGTATTTTTCTACTAACATTTGCATGCTTATGAACTGCTAGCAAGAGCTGGATGAGTAATGGGAACTCACCCTGTTGTGCAGTACTTGGTCTTGAACCCAGGCAGGTGACAAGCTCAGTGTCTTAACTGGCTGAGCCATTGTGAGCCCTTATGCTAATTAGAACCAATTAATATTGGCCAAATCTGTCTGAGTTTCCTGAAAGGGTACGATCCTGGTGACAGAGAAGTGTTTTTATTTTCATCCTCAACTTCTTAGTTATTCTGAATTTCTTTTTTTATCATTACTACTATTGATAATATGTATTTTTTTTTATGTTCTACATAAAATATGCCGCTATAGTCTATTATGCTGCAATTCCCTGCCTGCTAATGCTTTTGTGAAAGATCCTGATTTAAAAGTGCTGGTAGAAAGAAAGATGGGATGTTCATCTTGTACGCATCAGTTTACAGAGTAATAATAAATATGAATAGTGCAAACAACTGCAGCTTCAAACACAATATTTTGTTGTTCCTTTAAATGACAGACTTTTTAATGGCATATGCTTGATAAAAAATAATAAGAATGAATTTGCAGATTAAGCAGAATATGATATTATACCCTATAGAAAACCAAGAAGAAGAATCCAGAAAACTTATTCATGGTAGTAGCCTCTGCACTTTGGAGTAGCTTGCGCCTGAATTTAGAGTCACCCCTTCCAAAACTATCATTTTTGAAAGCCATGAAGGCTGTGCTTTTCCAGTGGACTTGGGAGTTAGGAAATGCAATATAATAGAAACCACAGCTTCCATGAAATGTTACATAATCTAGTTCCGAGGCTACATGATATACTATTATATATTTATGGGGCTTCTTTTTAACATGTTGTGATATATACGTTTTTATTTTATTGTAAGCTACCTAGAATCATAAAAGTAGGTGGTATACAAAATTATGTATAAATAAAATCATACCACAAGCAGTATTTGCATATAAAGTATATTTATTTTGTGGTTTGGCTTTATATTTTTAGATCTTAACTGGATTTAATTGTCACATTAAACTCCTTTATATAGTAAAATATTATATTTATAAGAAAATTGTTTTTTTTTTATGATCATCACTATTTTCAGTGATCATCACTATTGTTAGTGAGATTCAAGTTCTTTAAGAAGCAGAGTGAAACTATGTTTGTCTTATTTATCCTATGACATTGTTGTTATTTTTATGAGAAATGCTTCCTTATAACATGAAAGTACACTTTCAAATATATAGTTTGTAAAAATGCTATACTAAGAAAACTGAATACGACAACGTATATTATTAAATTATAAAAGAGACCAGGGTGGTGCATATTGTGTCCTTTAAATAAATGGTACCTGATTTACAAAATTTTCAAATCATATCAAGTTCATTTTGATAGCAGTTATTTAATATTTAAATAAACATTTTTGCATGCTGAGTGGGATGCAGCTGCAGAGTTAGAAATCAAACCACTAGCTTGCATTTAAATCTATACTAAGCAAATAGACAAAGATCTGGTATAATTTTTGGAATGTTGTAATAAAGAAATAACTGTTCACATCTAGGAAATATGACAATGAAATAATACCAAAGTCATATAGCTCCTTAGAATCCCTTTAGAAAGAAGCAAGATGCATGCTTCCAAATTCCTGATTTGCTGTGATCATTTAATCACCTCCTTTTGCTTTTACAGACACAAACTATTATCTAAATCCTGGACTTTGTTATCTTCTAATAATTTTTGATGCAGTCATTTGAACCTGAGACCTTCTGCTTGTAAAATATATCCTCTAAGTTCTGATCAGGGGACTTAGCAAACTAACTACCTCTTCTGTGATATAAAAGTTAGTCTCATTTTCAAAGAGCTAGCTTTTGCGGACACCTGATAATTGTAACTATTTGTTATTGTTATTATTTCCTGGTTTTTTGAACAACTTTATCCTGTGTGCAAACTGTAGTTCTGAGAACTGTACTAAAATGTAGTCCTGAGAAAATTAATCAAAGTGGCTAATTCCTTCCTAGGAATGTATGATATGAAGATAACATCACTGTTTACATAGGCAGGGATTAATTAGGTGATGTTTCCCTCTGAATTTCCTATTATATATTTACTGGCCACCTAATTCCAGTGGGAAGCAGAATATCCACAAATTAGGGATTTTCTATTCTATTTCAGTGATTTTTCTGAAAAAGCACATTCAATTGACCATTTTGTGTACAAATAGATTTATTTCAACCCATATTTTCATATGCAAATAGAATCGCATTCGATTTATTTCCAGTCTAAATTAAAACTCACCCATTTCTTTTTACTTATAATACCAGTCTGAGGCTGAGGTCTATATCTCATGTTTAAAACACACTTTTGTTTATGTATAACAAACTTAAATTGATGAAGAATCCAAATTAGGTTAAAAAAAAGAATTAAAGAAGTGCATGAAGTTTTTGCATACAGTGACTGATTTCTTTAATCATAACTCAGAGTTGAAATGGTTTCTTGCTGAGGAAGTGAAGACCACAATACAAAGAAAGAATATAATTGATATGTTCATTAGGAAATAAACATTTAAGAAAGGCCAAAACATGATAATGGAAGAAATAACTATAACTGCTATTCTTGATATGTTTGCCTGATTTCTTTGCTTAAAAATTCAGAAGATACCGAAAGCAATGTAGATTGTCACTGTGTTAAGAACTTCTAATTACATGTGGAAGAATCAACATGAATATAAAAATTCTACAGGGCCCTGGTTATTGAGGTGGCTGGTGGTTGCGCTCAGACCAACAGAAATTTTAAAGCTTTTTTAAAAAAATCAAAAATTGAAGTGGCAGAAACATTCAAAACTTTTTGAAATGTTTCTGAATCCAAATTCAGAGACAAATTCTATAGTGTTTTCACACAAAGTCTATATCGTTCCAGGAAGAGATGATTAAAATACCACTGTTCATGTAGAAAGAATGAAGTTAAAGTTGAACCATAAATAATTTTATATCTCTGCAGCCTCATTTCTACATTAAGAGATAGTAGATTTTCTATCATGCTTTAAAATATACAAAGATTACATATTATGTTGTTAATCTTCCTAACATACTTCTAGCTTCAAATTTATTTCCTTTGTGGCTGTTTACAATATGAAGGTGAACATGATAGAAAATGTTTGCCTACTTGTCTAAATTACAGTGAGCCTTCTCCAGTTTTCAGTGTGTGCATTTTTAGGATTTTTCCAAAGGGAGAGCAGGATAAAAATGAATTACAATATTTGTATTTTTTACAAACAATATCAAATATATTAATCCCAGTTATTTAATGGGGTAATTTTTAAACTGAATATTCTTTTTCTTCCTCACTAGTTTGTGTATATTTAAAGAATATAAATATGTTTATACAGTATGTCTTCAATATTCAGTGAAGAAGAAATTCATGTCAATTGTCTCTCTGAAAATATTATCTTAATTTGTTAGAGTAATTCAGTTTGTGTGAATGTTTCCTCCTATAGAGTAAATTAGAATATTCATATGAGTACCTTTTTATTTTCTGAAAAGTGTATCTTCTCTCACTAAAACATAACTGCACTATACCTTATATAAAACATTAGTTAATATCTGCAAATAAGGAGGCATCCATTGAATTGCAAGATTAAGTCAGAATGACAAAATGGATCATGCTTTTAGAACTTATATAATTAAAAGACAGCAAAGTCTTAAACCTAAGTCCACCTTTAATTTTCCATTAAATGCGGAGTAGACTTATATTATAGTATTTAGGAAGTAGTAAGTAATTTCCCAGTTTACTTTTTCTAAACAGACAATAACTTGGATGTAAAATATCCCAGAAATACATCATTAAGATATTTTTTTAATCCAATAAATATTTTTGATCCAACAAATGATTTAATATTTGCAGTTAATATTGATTCAGGGTCTATCCACTTCAAATAAAAAACAAACAAACCTAAAGCCGTTTGAATTTTTTAAATATTTTGAATGAAAAATATTGGATTCAAAATGTACACAGTGGCCTCCAAACAATATTTGGAGTGGAAGATTTATCTTTTTTCTCAGCCAGTTTATAGATTTGTTAAGAACCTTTTGTTACCCTGAAATATGCTGACTGTTTCTTGGAAAAAGTGGTTCAAAATTATGTAAGTATTTATTATTAGACTTGTCAATAAATGCTGGATCAGACTGATTTTAAACATATTTACCTCAGAAGTTTATTTGATTCCAAGGGTACTGATTTTTCAGTAAGTAGGTAAACAGTATGATTAATTGAGTATATGTTATCTATAAGTTGAATAGTTTTAAGCATGGTTAACATTCTCAGGCCAATATTATTTATAATGACTGCTTACATAAATGGATGGGTAAATCACCTCCTATCTAATAATAGTAATAGCCAAATCATTGCACTAGGGCCAGTTTATTTTTCAAAGCTATGCCACAAATTGCAATAATAAAATTGTTGTTGAAAAATATGGTACTGAATTGGAAATACTGCACTACCATCTACTGTAATGTCAGAGACGGTTATCTGACGGAACATCTCTTGCCAGTCACATCCACCCAACTAATTAGAATGGGCAGGCAAGGAATGTTGTGGGTTCTGTCCCCAATGGAGGTATAGGCAGGATGCAGAAGAAGGGCCTTCTCTGTGGCTCCCTCCCTTTGGAATATCTTCTCTTTAGAAATTAGACTGGCTCTTACTTTGACACTGCTTCATAAGGCCCTGAAGACAGTGGGCCTGGGGAACCCAGAGTGGAATAGAGACCATCAAATGGCTTATTTCACTGTGTTGTCACCAAGGGTGGGTGGATGTAGGATTATTTTTTCTCTTTATACTGTGTTTTTATTGTTTGTAAGCTGCCTAGAGTCACTGTGAGCAAGTAGGCAGCTGTATAAAATTTCTAAATAAATAATACATTTTTAAAATTTATGACGTTGTGATTTTATAAGGATAATATAAAAGTTTTATACCTGCCCATCATTTTTGCTACTATCTTTTTTTCCCTCACTCCCCAACCAGCTTTAATAGAAGATCAAAATTTTTAATATTGTGCTGAATAATATGCAATGACCTAGCTTGCCTTTTTGTATGTCAAAAATCTTGTATTTGAATTCAATTGTCAATCATATTTATGATATGGCTGGCAATTACCAGTGTATCTTTTTTCCAGAATAGAATTGACATGTTAAAGGAAACATCAGCATAATTTCATAGAATAAGTGATTTGTGGGTTGCATGTATTTGTATTTGCATGCAGCTTCTTTTTTCAGTGTGTTATCTAAAATGCATTCTGTGTTTAATACAAAGGCCATTGGCAGTGTCCTTAAATCTAGAAAACAAGCTTCATTATTTAAAATAGTTAACATTTTTAGACTCAAAACAGTGTTCACTTATAAAATTTAAAGGAAGCTTGACTGTATGGCACTTATCTAAGGACTTTGGGAACTTCCTTTTCATAGATTAAAAAAATATAGCTGAATTAAAAATTATAACAAGGACTTCAAAGAATACTATATTATTATGTAACAATATGTAGAAAGATTGGCAGTAAAATTTTACCTAACAGCATTGTCATTTACTTTGAAAAACTAAAGTTAATAACAAGTAGAAATACTGTGGTAGATTATGCTGCATCTTCACTGGATGTCTTTTTCCCCCCACCTGTCATTGTGACTTTGCATAGCAAGACACATAAGTATTTTGTTTCTTGGGGTATTTTTTCCCATCGAGCTCCTGTTCATTAAAAAGTATTTCCATACTGATTTTTACCACTGTAATCAAAATGGGAACTGTTGAAAATTGAAAACCTTAATTTTGTTTTTGGTGAATGTCTTCATGCCTAACAATTTTATAGATAACCCAGTAGAAAATGTTAAATATAAGAAAGGCTAAAGGGAAACAGGCTCTGGATAACGTATCAATTTTCTTGGCCCGATCAATGAATACCTTCCTCATTTCTTCAGCAGTAAGGGATGCAGACTGAACTGGATTATTGGACCCTTTTGGAACCACTCCATCCTTTGCTTGTATACATGGTGGGCTCATTCCATAGCCTGTGAAATTGAACCGATTGTCCCTTATATCATCATCCTGTTGAAAGAAAAAAAAGAAAGAATGAATGAATTAGAATCCTTGAACCTAAATTTGTCAAATTTACATCTTCATTTAAAAAGAAACTTTGTGTTTATAAGAAAATTTTCTTCTTTTTTGTTTTCTAAATAATAAAAATGGGGAAAGATGGTATCCCTTGCAAAAATAAAGAAGCTACTGAAAACAAAAACATTGCTGTTGCAAAGTGTAGGAAATAACTTTAAATATTAGCTTGTAGATTTATTGCTGCTTGACTCTTTAATTTTGAAATAGGGTTCTTCTGTCTTTTTTTCCATTCCCTGTCCTGTTATCTCTTACTCTTACTTATCCTCTTTCTTTTATCATTTCCCCTATTTCTCTTTTGCTTCTTTTCATGTGCAGTAACTCCTTTCCCTTACTCTATCATCTGCCTGTGAACATATGTGAGTGATTTTGTTTGTGATAAATGATGTTTACTATTGACAGAAAGTTAATATATAATTTCAGTATGCCTAACATCCCTGTCCATATTATATATTCACAATCATGTTTATTCTTTGTCTGTAATCTTATACACACTTTACAAAATAAATAATTTTTTTAAAAGCCTATACCGTATATACTGTAAATTACTATACATGTTTGTCACATATAAAAATGGGTGGTGTATTCATATGACATGAGCTTCTCCTTTCAAGTTTGTTAATATAGTGTTGGAGAAGATCCCATACTGCTTAGAAGAGGAGTGACCAACCTTGGCAACTTTAACACTTGTGGACATCAACTCCCAGAAATTGCTAGCTAGTCATGCTGCCTGGGGAATTCTGGGAATTGAAGTCTACAACTCTGAGAGTTGCCAGGGTTGGACACCATGGTTTAGAATATACTTTTGAATTATATGCCACAATGTAAACGTTATAACTCTCTAAAGAAGTACAGGTTTACTCGGAATGGAGGCATAGAAGAAAGGATGACAACATCAGAAAAATGGTGTGATATATATATGTGCAATTTTGGATCAAAAATAAGTATTTGCTTTCTGATTAAAAACTGGGTCTTTATTAATGACATGGAATGTGTGGTCAAAATTTAATGATGTATTTAAAATTGCACTGAATTATTTTCTCCATTTGTAATATATTTTAATACAAAATTTTCTCTTTTGCTGTATTCTTTTTCAGTTTCTTTTTGTGTATTAAAGCAATAAAAAAATAAAATGTGTGTGTCAAATGTACACATTTAAAAAAAAGAGTTGATGTCAGAGCCAATGAGATGAATATTGGACATTTCCCTTTCTATAATTTTATACTATTTTTAACATCCACTCTTCTTTTGTGAGATGGAATCATCTTAAATTCAGAGATATTTTCCTTTCAAGATATGGTACCTATTGCCACAGTGAAATGGGTAGCAAACAAATTTAATAAATAAATATGGTACTTAAAATTTATAGTATCTACAGAATGTGGTAAAAGAGTGAAGATGTTGGCTGGGACAGTACATTGATGCTCTGTCTACTTTGGATGTGTATCTTCCAAATAGTACACTTAAAACCATCAGAGCTTCAGTTGCATAGCTGAGGCCAGCAATGGGAGACTTTTTACTATATTCTGTTTCTGTACATATATTTGGCTACTTTCTTTTCTCAATTTCTGCAGCTTTTCCCGCAGCTGTATCTTGTTTCAATTTTGATCCAAGGTCTGTGATTCAAAAAAATGAAAATTAACTCCTTTCTATTAAGTAATTGTTTTTAAAAGTCTGTTTTCCTTAATATTATGAGGAATTGTTACTAACTGCAAGGTACCACTTTGGTAGGAAGATAACAGCATTCCATGTGGTTTGTCATATAGCCATGCTGGCCACAAAAATTGTCTTCAGACAATACTAGCTTCCTTGGCCAAGACACAAAAATGAGCATCCTGTCATAGACAGGGAAATATTTTATTAAAACTTTAGAAGGGTATCATGTATCCAACTAAACTTAACTGTACTTATAGTTAAAGGGCAAACTGTAGAGTTTAATGTGCTTCTTCATTGGAGAAGGATCAATCTAAATGCTGGATTTGTACTACTAGTCTATTTTTTATGTTATTGATTTGTATTTATTCATGAGAATTTTTTTAGTTCAGCAACTACAGAGATGACCTTAGATAAGTTATCAAAATGTTAATTCAGGCAGAGAAAGGAAGAAAACATTAGAAAGAAATTTGAAAGTGACTCTAAACTAGCCTGCCTCGAAGGGCTGATATGTTACTTGAATGTTAAATGTGGGGGAAATATCTTAGAATGTGAATATGACCTCTCAGTGTGATGTGGCTACAAAGAAAAAGGTAAATACTATTGTATTGTAGGCCTGGAGAATGCAATAAGACTCTTTAAATTCTTGGGTAAAGGATGCTACAGGAAGACACACTCTCTTCCTTTGTTCCAGAGTGCAAGATACATGATAATTTATATTTAAATAACAGGAAGCCAGGTTTCATTGGACATTAGAAAAAAACATTAATGTAGTAAAAAGTATTTGTCAATGGAACTAATTAACCAGAGAGGTGGTAGGCTTCCTTTCACTGAATGTGTTCAAAAACAGCTAAAATAACCATCTGTTGGATACATTTTAATTTAGATTCCTGCACTGAGTAGGACATGATCACCTAAATGCCCACTTCAAACTTTATGATTGTGATTCTAGTTAATGATGGGCCAATTTACATTTTAATTTTGGCAAGTCATCACATCAGAGAATTTGTCATGCCATTTCTTCATGACATATGTTATATTCTTAAAAAGCCACTGTTTTTAGAAGATGTTTGCATATACAGTATGTATATCAATGAATTATCCACAAGTGAGCTTGATTAAAAATGTTTTACATCCAACAGTCAAATGAATACACCCATGTAGAAAATTGCTTTGAAAACCTGCAGATGGAGCCAAACCAATTCATAAAAATTGCGTAAACGTAATATAGCAATTCACATGTGCGGCTCTTGGCAACAAGCAAACAAAATGCTTTTATGGATTTGCTGCAACTACTGAAGTCCACAAAACCAAGAGAAAGAAATGTAAAGTGAGCATAACCCTAATAGTGAACAATAAATGCTTAGTCTGAAAAGAATATTGATATTAGCATCATCTGCAATTGACTGCCCAACCAAGTAGGCATGGCACTCTTGGTATACAGTAATATAGTATACTGCTATATTATGTACATAAGCATCATTCCCCAAAGGATTTAGGGATTCTGTATCAAATTTGAAGTTGTTACTTAACATTATCCTTTTTATTATCTATAATAGTGTTCTAACTATTAACTAGTTAGCACAATAATAATTCCATTGTTGTTTCTACAATTGGCAGTATATAGCTAGACTTATGCTAAGCATGTCAGGCTTGTGGAATGGAATGGAAAAGACCAATACATTCTGGAGACAGAAATACTTTTGCCAAAAAAAGATGATAGTAAAACACATGTTTTGTTTTAATTTGGGAGCATCCTGAAGTATCTGCTTGAGTAATATTTAAGGTAAGGGTATCAGGGATAGGGAGACAACACAGTGGCAGTTAAAATGGTGGGCTTGTTGGCTGGAAAATGGTAGTTCAGGATCAAGACCCGAGCATCACAGAATGTGATTCATCCTCACCCCAGCTCCTGTCAACCTAGCAAGAAAGTAGATAAATAGGTACCACTTTGGTGGGAAGGTAACAGCACTCTGGGACAACATTGGCTCAATGGCCATGAAACAGAGATGAGCACTGCCTCCTATAGCTGGCAACAACTAGTGGAGGGACTCCTTTATCTTTTATCTAGGATAGGATAGAATTGGTGAAAATGTTAAATCACATCCACATTCACAATTGAAGGAGGCATATGTTGTAAAGATGAAGAATAGTATAAATGAGTCAGGCCATATTAAATCATTCTGATTTAAACGATTAAACGATTTAATATATATATATAATGTGTTGAGTACCTTTGTACACTTTACATAGAAATGGATCTGGAGGAACTGGTTTAGTCACTGCCATAGCTGAACTAACATAGCTGGACAGAATATAATTCTTTAAAAAGCCTGTCAATGTAGATGTGTAAGTGTAGCACAGTAAAATATAACATTAAGAAACTACAGATATTCATTCAAACCAGCTGTTTATATAAGCCAACAATCCATAAATATTGAAGAGCCTTTTCATTGCTGTGATTTAATATTTAATATAGTGTAAATTCAGTAGTTGTGTGTGTGGAAAAAAAAGAGCTTAACGGTGTTACCTCAAATATGAAGTAATGCAATAAGCAACATAAATAATCTGTACCTATGTCATGTAAAGACTCAGTCCCAGTGAAAGAAAAATATGTCTTAGAATTTCAAACAAGCAACATCAACACATAGTCAGTGATGCAACTTCACTCTGGCACTTTATACTGTAATCCAAATACCGTATTTTTCGGAGTATAAGACACACCGAAGTATAAGACGCACCTAGTTTTTGGGGACAAAAACAAGAAAAAAAAATCTTCCTCTGCCTCCCAGCAATTTGCCTCCCAGCAAACAGTACAGATGATATACACTGTTTGCTGTGTA
>JANHFT010009512.1:12317-22569 GCA_032467955.1 Pseudoxenodon macrops
TGGAAGGCTCGCGTGGGGTTGCAGCAAGACGGCATGAAGCACGTTATAGTTTCGCTGCAGAGGGCAAGGCAAGCAAGCCTCAAGGTGTTTTTCCCCCCCCCAGAAATTCAGAAAAGGATATTTTTATCTTGCCAGATAACAGGACCGGATGCGTCGAATTAGAAATATGCACAGTGCCGTGCTTTGTATGCGGTAAACATAACTGCTTTGGAGGGTTTCTGGGCATGTACAGAATGTAGGCTTTCTTCTCGGGCAGCAAGATGGCTGTGTCTCTCCCTCAGATCCTTGAAATATATTCCACCAGCAGTTGGAGCTGCAGCGGGCATAACTGTGTTTACTCAAACCAGGGCTTGTTTTCCAAATAATAAAAGTATCTGTTGCAGATCTGGTAGGTTTGTATGTAAGGATGTCCAGTAGATTTTCTATCAGGAATCGTCTTATCAAATCTTGCAACAGGGGTCATGCATTATAAATGGTTTAGTTAACCAATAAAGGAGGATGTTTGAAATGAGGGGTCCTTGGTACTCTCTGAGCTTGGTTGGTTTCTTGCAGATGTTTCATTACCCAAAGTAAATAACATCATCAGGTTTGCAGGATCTGATCTGGGTTGGTCACCGGGACCAGATGTTTGGTCTTCCCAGCTTTTGGACTCATGCTGGAGTCTATTTTCTAGCTAGAGAAAAGTTCCCTGAAGATGGGCTCCAGCATCCCTGTGACTGACCCAGATCGGATCCTGTAACATTATAACATTATATTGGCCTCCATTTGTAATCATTAGGTTTGGGTAACAGGATGCTAAGCCAGATGTACGCTCAAACTGCATTGTGACAGATGTGTCACACACACAGATCTGAAAATCCAGCTGCCATGTCATTATTTATTACCTCTGGTCTTCAACAAACTCTCCTTTCACTATCTCCTTTAAAAAGAGCCTTCTTACTGATGATGCCTAGTTCTGGAATGTTCTCCCAGAATACATGTGCTTGGTGACTAATTCATTGCCTTTGCAGTGAGAAGATTGTTTATTTTCCTGAGTTTTTAAAATGCAATGTTTATTTCACTGATTATATTATGCCATTATTAAAAATCTTAGCTTTGGGGAAGATTGGGAGGGTGTGTGTGCTTTCATTTCAACTTGTATTATTTTTGCAACCTTTTCCTAGGAATATCACTGAAGTATATCTTGGAAACATTGAAGTGTAAAAATGCTTACAATAAATAAATATAGTGAGATTCAGAGTCCCCCTTTTCTATTATGGCAGTAATCATTACAGTTTTGTGACATTTCTCTTCCCACTTGAGAGTAAAGTTACTGTTTGACAGTGTTTGATCATTTCCAAATGCTTGTTTTGGGCCAACAAATTCATGTATGTATTTCTAAATTTACACAGTGAAAATAGTCATAGAGTTGGACAGTTGGACATTAACTGTTAACAGTTAATGCTTAACTTTATGCTGACTAATCCTGAGGGGGTATATTCTAGAAGACTGGCGAGGCGCTAAAATATTTCTTTTCAAGAGCAGAACAGAAGCTAATCTTGTCAAGTATAAGTCATGAAAACAATCTCCCCTCTCTTCAACTAGTTATCCTTAAAAGTAAGATATCTCTGGGAAGACTCCATTGTGGGTCATTGGTAGCAATTTAAAATAAAGATTGGGTTGCTTTAGGTACTTAGAGTCTAATTTGGAATTATGTGATTTATCTTTTTTTTTCATTGTGTATGAGATTTTCCCCATTGTTTTGAAAGTAAAATTATTAAAGGCATCTTTAGGATATTAAAAACAACTGAAGAATTTTTTGACCCAGAAAAGACTGGTTTCTCTATCTTTTCTTTTCTTTTTCCAACATGCCTTCCCCATTTGTCTAGATTTGGCTAGAATTCATGATGCTGCCTTCATAACAGCCCTGTAAGATAGGAGGATAGGACCATTCCATCAGATCCAGCAGGGGAGGTATGTTAGGGATATTGTCTAGTAAGGAATATTATTTGATGAAACCCAAGAAGAGACCATGTTCTGCTCTAGCACCCCTCCTTTGGAACATCATTCACCCAGAACTTAGATTGGTTTCTATCCTTTTGCGCTTTAAGAAGGGCCTGAAAACATGGGTGTGCCATGGCACTTGAGGTCTGGTGATAGCGGTCAGACATCATTATATTAAATGGGATCTATTGCTTGTATTTGCCTGCTAACTCTGCTTATGTTCTGTGTTTAATAGTGGTTTTAATAGCCATATGATGTTTTTATTTATATTTGTATTGTACTCACTCTTATTTTTAATCACTGTGAGCTTCTCAGAGCCACATTTCACTATTAATAACAGAATAGTGTTGGAAGGAACCTTGGAGGTCTAGTCCAACCCTTGCTGAAGCAGGAGACCCTATACCAGAGGTGGGTTCCTACCGGTTCTATCTGGTTCTATAGAGTAAGTAGTATGCATGCGCAGAAGCTAATTTTTTACTACCGCATGTGTGCTCTCATGCGTGCTTTGTGCGCGCACTCGAGACGCAACCCTGAGCGAACCGGCAGTAAGAAGATTCAGGACCCACCTCTGCCCTATACCATTCCAGACAAGTGACTGTCCAGTCTCTTCTTAAAAACTTCCAGTAATGGAGCACCCACAACTTCTGAAGGCAAGCTGTTCCACTGGTTAATTGTCCTCACTGTCAGGAAATTTCTCCTGAGTTCTAAGTTATATCTCTCCTTGATTAGTTTCCACCCATTGCTTCTTGTCCTATCCTCAAGGTGCTTTGGAGAATAGCTTGACTCCCTCTTCTTTGTGGTAGCCCCTGAGATATTGGAACACTGCTATCATGTCACTCCTGTTCCTTCTTTTCATTAGTCATACCCAAATCCTGCAACCATTCTCCTTCATGTGAGATGGGTAGCTATACAAATTTAATAAATAAGTTACGCATTCCTACAGTTCATGTAGTTTTCAGAAGACCTAAAGCTGTAACTAAAAAATAAATCCATCCTTGCTCTTCGTTGTCCTTTCCCCTTTCCAGTTCCCAAAACTCTTAAAATTGGAAATTGACTGATTTTAAAATAGTTCAGTTTTTTTTCTGTTCTACTTTTTTCCGGGGAATGTAATCATAATGGCTTCTGAAGTGATGACGATAAACACCCTTGTAAATAAAACAAAAGTGCAATTAGATCAGAAACAAAAAAGAATATATTACACATCCCAGCTGAATAATACAAAAATCAAAGATGAAAACAAAACGTTGAACCCAGAATGCTTAAAAGTGGCAACGCTTTAGCAAATTTCCCCCACTTCTTCTCGTGCTTTGATCTGACCAAGATAGGATTCTGATAAAATAATGAACTTTCCCCTAAAATTTCCTACTTTTTCTCTGTGCTTGTGCCTGTCCCTTTAATAGGCGTAGGTGGCAGAAGGAATGGGAGGCTGTGACTTTCAGTCTTTGAGTAACAGCTGGAAAGGCCAATAGCATTGATTTCCTGTGGGCACTGGAGGCACTCTGGGGAACTGAGGGGGCGGGACTGAAACTGGATAATTCCTGAGTCCAGGTGAGTGTATTAAAAGTGGGGTAGGCAGAGAGAGAGAGAGAGAGAAATGCTGTAAGAACATCAGAATTAATGCAGAGCTTGGGTGGAAGTGGCAAGCGACACTTGTAGCTGCTTAGATTTTGCAAATCGTGAAGACCGATCCTGTTTTCCTTCCCCCCCCTCCCAGTTTTAAACTTTCAGGTCATTTGGAGGGGGGGGGAGCTAAGGTTGATTTTCTTAAGTTGGAACCATCTTTAACCATCTTTCTATTCATTTTAGAGACAGGCAGAGAAGGGGAAAAGAGCATCAGGGCTGACATTAGGCATGCATAATTGTAACTTTTTCCTCCTTTGGATGATTATCAGGCTAAAATCTGACCCCAGGGGGTGGGCAACAAAAGTGGGTGGGTGGTTATTTATGGCCAACCCGTGTTGTTTCCTCTCTGCTTTGCCCCTGCCCCTCCCCAGGAAGCTTTTTTTTAAATATTAATCATTCTGGTGTTCCTTCCTTTTTCTTTTCTTTGGCGTGAGAGCCTGCCTTCTCTCCCTCCCCATTACATGGATTATTAAGAAAGACAAACACAAGCCTTGTGGTTGTTTGCTGGTCCCTGCAAAGCTCAATTTCCCCACGTTTGAAGATGATAAAGAGATTCTTAGTTGTTTTGGCAAAAAAAAAAATATATCAGTCGGATAGCACTTTTCTGACTTGCAAATTGTATTAAAAGGCATACTCTGCTATGAGGCGCAGCCAAAGGTGGGTTGCTAATGGTTCGATCCGGTTCTACCGAATTGTTAGTAACTTACCGGCACAGTTCGGTAGAACCCGTTAGGTACCCGGGCCTGCCACGCCCCCGATCCGGTTCTTTTGGTGCCGCCATAGCCACCGCCATCTTGGATTTTGCTTCTATGCATGCGCAGAAGCTTTTTTAAAGCACTGCACATGCGCGCAAAGCACATGCGTGTGGCCGCAGCACGCCCCTGAGCGAACCGGCATTAAGAAGATTGAGAACCCACCTCTGGCCGCAGCTCACTTCTTCCGACGTAGGTCATGATAGCCAATATTTTAAATAAAAGGTGCTAGTTGGACAAGGTGCTACTGAACTTCGAGTTTTTTTGTCCCATCCCCTAACATGGCTGTCGTACAGTCTACAACAAGAAACACTGAGGGTTTGGGGCTACAGCAGTTTTAATACTTGTAGCCCTCGATTTACAACCACAATTGAGTCCAAAATTTCTGTTGCTCAGCAAGACAGATGTTGAGTGACTTTTGCTCTGTTTTGCGGCTTTTCTTGCCACAGTTGTTAAGGGAATCAGGCTTCCCCCATTAACTTTGCTCGTCAGAAAGTCGCAAAAGGTGATCACGTGGTCCCAGGACACTGCAAACATCATAAATACGATCCAGTTGTTGGCACCTGAATTTTATTCAAGTGGCCATGGGGGGGCTGTAATGTCTGTAAGAGTGAAAAATGGTCATAAGTCACTTTTTTCAGTATTGTGTGTAACTTTGAACGGTCACTAAACAAGTGGTTGTAAGCCGAGAACTACTTATATTGGTATTACAGGTTTTGATTTCAACAAGACTTTTCAGTGCTGAATTTGTACCCACCCTTCAGATTATTTCACTGCTGTGTGGCCATCGATACAAGTTCCACTTCCTGTGGAGATTTAATTCTAGCTAGTACAACCTAGTTTGTAGATTTTTGCAACTTTTTCCTAAGACTTGAGGAGGCGTGGATTCAATGAGCATTTACCTCACGGTCAATCTGCATGTGGATCTAGCTCTTACCCCATTGTGCACTTTGCGTAATACATAAGTATGAATATAGGATTAAAAAAAAAAAAGGATCATATTAAATGACAAGATAAAATGTAACTGAGGCAGTGAGAGTGTGCAAAGTACAATATAAGGCGAGTAAGTGAAATTGGTCTCTTTGTTTAAAAATGTACAACTATAGTCCCAGAAGTGCAGAGACCGCAAATTGTAGTTCTTAATGTGAAATGTCTGGAAATTCTCAATTATCTGGGTCATACTTGTCCCAAGGGTGTTTTTCTAAAAGGCAACTGGAGTTTCTTGTTTTCTTTTCTTTTTGAAAACATTTTGCTTCTCATCCAAGAAGCTTCTACAGTTCTAACTGAATGTGAAAGAAGGGAAGAATTATTATATAGATAGGGGGTGGGGAGTGATCATATTCATTCTTTTTAATACTTCTGTGATGATTAATTTTACATGCAGTGGATTTCATAGTCACGGGCCTGTTAGGATAAGTCTGGCTGTTGTCCAAACAATTTGTCTGCATTTTATCTGCCATCCTTCATAACCCTTGACCACAATGAGGAACTAAGTTCCAACAGATGTGAAGGCCAACAAGATAGGGGAAGGAGAGGGAACACATTGGTTAGGTGAGGCCATTTTGTGAGTTTCTCCAGGGCAGAAAGTTTGATTTAACTGAATGATTTTCTTGACTGCAGTTTGGTGGTGCTGCCTTCCATGCAGCTTTTTAAATAAAAATGTGATAGTTTCCACTGCTTTTGTTGGCCCCCAACGAGTCGTTAAAATCAGGGGACATTCTTTTGCCTCAAAACTATTTTGCAAGTTGCTAGTCCACATGATATCACAGCTAAATCATGTGCTGGATTAAAATGTTTGTCCTTCCTTTCCTGGAAAATGATGCTCATCACAAATGAGAGGCAATTTACCATCTTACTTGGGGTTTTTTTCTTTTCCTTTGCCTAGAAAAAAAAATGCAGGACCTGTCTGGCAGGTTTTATTCGGTTCTTGAGCAATTAGCTCTGCTGCTTCTCATATTAATTATTTTCTCACAACTTGCTGATCGAGGATGAGCCAGTAATAATTGTATAAATAAAGCCAACCATTAGATGTTAAAATGAGCTTCCATAAAACCAATAAGTCTGTAATGTTTGTCCATTTGTCTTTATTGTGTGTTTTGGAGTTTAAACAGGGTGGTTTTATAGAGCTGTAATTGGTGCCAATTGGTGCCAGTCTTTTTCTGTCACCTGTTAATTTGGAATTTAGAAACCTCCTGTCTCCAGATTGTCAAAACCAAAGTATTTTGTGGCTATTGATACATCTCTCCTTTGTTCTTTAAGCCACATAATTACTGTACCATGACTGAGTCTTGTAACAGGGAGTTCCATAGGCTTAATGACATGTTGTGGAAAGCACTTCCTGTTGTTTGCAACCTGAATCCTGTTGACACTGGAGTTTTCATGGCCGAGGAGATGGAGGAATAGCTTGGAGGATTTCTCACCCAGGTGAGCTGGAAGGAATCTCTGTATTTCTGTCTGAATGTAGCTTTCAAAGGAACAGATACGTGTCTCAGGGTGGAGTTGTTGAGCTAGCGATAAGTCTCATCTCTGGGAATTTATTTAGTAGCCTTGTAACCTGCCTTTCATACAGGAGCTCAAGGCGGCATACATTGTATGCTCCCCACTACTTTTCCCCCACAACGACCCTGTGAAGTAGATTCTGGTGAGTTAATAAGTGGGCCAGAATCACCTAAGGAGTTTCAGTGGCAGGGAGGTGGGGATTTCAATGTAGTTCTCCCCAATACAGCACCTTAACTATATTAGAAGCAGTGTTGGGCAATATATGAAACATTAAATTATGTTAAATTAATATGACAAAAGTGAAAGACTTTTTTTATGGGAATCCTGGTTTGTGGTGCTGGAAACTCTGTGTTGGCTAGAAATATAAGTTCCACTTTCTTCTCAAAGCTTGCCTGCTCTTAGCCTACCCTCCTACCCTGCTGTGCCATCGTGAATTAATACTTAGATAAAATGTGGCCCAAGGGACTCTCTCTTTCCTCCAAACTCATGGTACAAAGGATAAAGATCTCATAAATGTAAAAACTAGAGATATTTTTCAACTTGTTAAACCAGTTGTTGGGAAAGATTCCGCTCCATCTATGTAGATCTGTTTCTCCAGAGATATGATTGTTGACTAGGGGTGATTTTCAAATCCTCACATATTTGAAGCTAAGTTACAAGGATTCCCTACTGGTAAGCAGTTAAATGAGGAACTGAACCTTTTAAAATCCACTTTAGACCCTCTTCTTAAAGTTGATTTCAGACTATAGTTGAAAGAACAGCATGCTAAGAAGATGGATGACGAATGTCATGATTTGATGTGTTTTAAAATGGCTTTATCAACTATCTTGATTTCAGAAGAAAAACTGGAAAGATGGATATGGTTTTTCAAACTATAGTTGCTGTATGTAAGTGCAACAAAGATGGCCTGTTCATCTTTTTTTTTTAATCTCCTAGCATCAATGCTCGTCTGAAATGTGAGGGGGAAATCTTGTATTTCATGAATCTGAAACTTGAAATGTTTCTGATGGGGTTACGTTGATTTATATAAGTAAAACATTAATTCTGTACAGGTTTAACAAGCAAACGTCACTGAATTCATTTGTGGTTCTTTTTGGGTAGATATTCCTAGCACCATATTATAAGCCCACATTTTAGTTCACTTGACTTTGCTTATTGACCAGGGTTTTTCAAACTTTAAGATGTGTAGACCAACTCCCAGAATTCATGCTGGCTGGGGAATTCTGGGAGTTGAAGGCTACATATCTTATAAATGTGGCCAAGATGAAAATAGGCCCATTACAATGAAATAAAATTGTATATAAAATCATATAAAATTCACACAGTGGGTACATGTTTACACGTATGAAACACTGAAATATAAGCCAAGGAAACATAACTTTGTCAAATCTCTGTTTGGATCATGGAATCTTTTGTGGTTTTCTTGGCTTTCGTCATTCATTCTGTTTGATTTGGTGTTTAGAATGGATGAAATGTGTGCAAAATACTTTAAGTCAAAAACACCTCATAAAAACTAACTGGTAACAGATTTAGAGTTCAGAGGAGTTGGTGAGGTCACTGTAATTTCAGTTCCCCCAGGATAATTGTAGGATGTTTATTTTTCCCTAGAGTGATGAGGGAGAAAGCAGAGAAAATATATTGTATGAATATAACATTTCTGCGGCAGTATACAGTGTTGTTTCTGGTGTTAGTAATTTCGATATCTCTAACTATTGAAGTTTGAAACCAGGATTGATTTTAATCATTTGTTTGGATAGACCAGAAGTTATCAAATTGTTCAGTTTTTAAGGAATGTTTGCCTTGAAGCTCAATTTCTACTTCATTTTCTACATACTGGTAGGTTTTAAATCTGTGAGTTACCTGCCTCCTCTCCTCTCTTCCTTTCTCACCTTCCTTCCTTCCTTCCTTCCTTCCTTCCTTCCTCCTTTCTTCCTTCCCATCTACATTGGAGTTTGATAGCCATAAAGCTATATAAAGCAAGATCATGCTGTACAAACACACAGGGCGATTAATGTAAGCATTACCTCCCATTGGCCTCTCTTTAGTGACAGCTTTCAGATTGCAAGCGTTTGTGTTCTTATCATTATTTTATATAGCACCACACTTATTCATTTATGCAGAAATCCAGTAATATATTATGCTGTTGCTGTTTGCTCACGCTATAGAGTATTCAGTTTGTTACCTCACATATTGGCCAAATAGCACATTGGAAAGATACTTCTAATGGAATTTGGGTCATGGCAGGGATGGGTAGTTTGTCGAAGGAGTATCTTAGCTTGTGGAACTCCAGGTCACAAGATTGTGGCAATAAGTGTTGGTTGATACAATTTGTAATAGTTACCTTGAGGTAAAATGGGCGGCCTATACATGTAATTAATTAATTAATAAGGACGAGTGAATTTCACAACAGCAGATACAGTAAATGCATTGTTAGCAATTAACATAATGGCTAAATCAGGGGTGAAATCCAGCAGGTTATGACAGGTTCTGGAGAACCGGTAGCGGAAATTTTGAGTAGTTCGGAGAACCGGCAAATGCCACCTCTGGCTGGCCCCAGAATGGGGTGGGAATGGAGATTTTGCAGTATCCTTCCCTTGCTACGCCCACCAAGCCATGCCCACAGAACCGGTAGTAAAAAAAATTGGATTTCACCACTTGGCTAAATGAATACTCCAGACTCTGTATTATTCTGTCTGCCGGAGAACAACTGCATGTGAAAGTGGGTTTTCCTTATCTCTGGGGCCAGGCGAGTTTTTGAGTATGAAATTCCTCTTTATCTGAAGGTTGTCAGACATACACATACACCCACAATTTTCAGTTGCAAAGCAAAGTGTTGCCTTTTGACATCCATATGTTTAACTAGTTTACTTAGTTTCCTGAGTGATTTTCACCCTTTTGAATCAATGTTTTAATTAATAGCATTAATATTTTAAAATCTTCTCATTGGATTTTCATTGTTCTCATTAAATAAACATTTTTGTTTTGTTAGTTGTTTGCTTGGGTGCTTCTTTTGGGTGTGTGTGTGAAGGAAGAAATTTAAAAAAATAAAAATAAAATATTTTTTTCTGCAGTGTAGATTCCCTGAAACATGAAAGAGAGGATGCTGAGGTGACAATCTAGTAGAACTGTTCTTCATTGAGGGTCCTTTTAGAAAATTCCTGGACTTTGCGGCATATGTTTTGAATAGCTATTGGCATTTGTATTTTATTTCTTTCATAAATAAAGGAAAGGTTGATGGAAGAGAATATTTGTAGCTCAGGGTTGAACTGGACCTCTCTGAGCTTGTTGGATTGAATAGAATAGAATAGAATTGAATTCAATTCTTTATTGGCCAAGAGTGATTGGACACACAAGGAATTTGTCTTTGGTGCATGTGCTCTCAGTGTACATAAAAA